>BLXT01006199.1:1769736-1780490 GCA_019648995.1 Plakobranchus ocellatus | reverse complement strand
GTGAACAGAATGACGTTTTTCTTTTGTTTTTTTTTTTATAAAAACTGCATCCCAAACTTCCCAGGTAAGAGCTTACATGTTGTCTAGGATTTAGCTTTTTTATTTTTTATCACTTCATTTTTTTTTTTTAAGTGTTGGTGGTAGTTCTAATTTCAATGTTCTCATAAGCAAAAATTTGTTATGGCAGTTCCAATTTCAATGTTCTTCTTACTGCAAATTGTTATAGTGGTTCTAATTTCAATGTTTTGATCAGGGCAAGTTTTAAAAGCAGTTCTGGCTTCAGGTTATGAGCTTGATATTAACACAGCTAAAGAGGAGGGAAAAGTCCAAACTCCTGAAGTTGTTCTACTTATGACCAATAGAACTTTTTATGGCAAGTTCATGCATTTTCTGTAGGAAATTCTTGAAAATATTTTGGGTCTGATATAATGAGTTTCTGCAGGAACAAGTTAACAATAAGTGTTTTCAGTTAATAGCCAACTACTGAAAGATGAAGTTCACTGAGAGAGACCAGAACGCACTCAGACCAAACCCTCTAAAATCTTTTTTTTTTTAATAGCACAATAAGAAAAATAAAAATTAGCTGCAATTACCTAAAGTTGTAGCCAGTCGAGACGAGAGCCTGATTCTCCTTACACCTCGCACCTGAAAGCCCCGTCTCTGTGCGGTTGCCATGACAACTCCAAGGTAGCTGGGCGGCATCAAGGGGGAGATGACTAGGAAGACATCAGATTTGCAAGTGGCACTGAGGGCAGCAGGGGGGCGATGAGGAGAATCTGTCAGTGACTGGGTGGAGCTCGGGGTTGAGACAGAAGCTGAAGTGGCCTGAGAAAACGAGAAATGTGCTACTCACTTCAGGTTTTTTGGCGCTTTTGCCAGTCCACAATAAGGTGATCTCAGGCTTCAAGGCCCTCCGTCAGGCCGGGGTGCCCATGGCGGGGCTCGAACCTGCAACAGAAGGGTCTCTGCAGATCTCAGGGTGGAATCACACTTCAGGTAACAATTGCTAAGCAAAAATTGCCATTCTTGAACTCACCAAGTTTGAATCATCCTGATTATTTTTTTTGTTGTAACCCATCTCCTCATGCGCTCTTGATAAATCATGGCAGGTCCATTTCTGCCTAACTAAAACTTTATGTCTTTCACCTTTGTATACATATAAGCCTACATTAGGGAATAAATCCATCATGTGAAGGGCAGGACCATGGTACAATTGATAGAGTGAGTGCTTGGCTACCACAAAGGTGATCAGTTCAATGCCCAGTCCAGACCAACAAAATTTATGGATTGGCTTCTGTGACAATCCATCATTAATCTGATAGCTATTCCTCTTGAAATATGACAAAGTAAAGGAAGTGAAGAGATTAAACTCTCTCACAATACCACATGCAGAAAAGAAAAACAGGACGTGATGGCTAGTCTTCTTATGCTAACCCCAAACATCGGACTCACTTTATTTTGCCCTCTTAAAATTTACATAAATTAAAGGTTTTTGACGAAGTAACTTTTAGAGACAGTTATAAATGTAATCTCTACCCTTCAACCCATATAAAACTGAAATAAATCAAACGTTTTTTGGCAGAGAAATCTTTTACAGTTATAAATGAATCTCTACCTATCAACCCATATGAAATTAAAAAAAAAAACCAAAACGAATGTAAAATTTGTAAAATTCAAACAATTTTGACAGTGTAGTTTTTCACAGACAGTTAAAAATGAAATCTCAACCCATCAACCCCTATAAAATTTAAATAAACGAAACGTTTATAAAACTGATATAAATCAAATGTTTTTGACATGGTAATTTCTTACAGACATATGTAAATAAAATCTGCTTCTATCAAAAGGGATACTATGATTTGATCCAAACTGGTTTTCGTATAATTAAACCGACCAATCACTCACCTTTTTGCCCTTCTTGCCTCTTCCCTCCTCCTTTTTAGTGTAAGGAATGCCAACATCTATCGAAGCTGCCCCTTCGCTGACTCGCCCTCCAAACCAACGGGTCAGTTCACTCTAGGGAACAAAGAGAACATTTTCACTCCTCTTTGATGCATTTCTCTCTTCTCTAGGCCTGGCTCAACAGGTGATTTTTCCATGAAATGCCTACTGTATTTGATAGGCTTTAATTCTAAAAATACCAAACCTTTCTTTTTTTTTTTTTTTTTTTTTAACAACACAAGTAGTGAAGAATTTTAATGGAAAAAAATACTTTCATAATTTTGTGTGCTAAAATCCAGTTCAAATGATCAATATCATTATCTTCAGCTAGTTACAATTTTTTTTTATTTTTGATAAATATGCCTCAGGGGATTTGAAAGAAAGCAGTACAAGCAACAAAAAAAGGTGGTTTGACCTACCTGCACTCTAGAGGGATTGCGTGGGCAGAAAAGTAAGGCACGTTCTCTAGAATCACCACCAAACTGAGCACACAGAGAGTTTGGATCCGTTCTCCTGGCCAAACACGGATCTGAGGGCCCCACTGCGTCTAACCAGATAGTACGGGCGAACGTTCCCCGCAGGGCCAGGGCTAGCACGGGACCAATCACAGATGAGGATGCTTCTGACTGAGACAAGGGGGAGGATGGGTGGTCAGCGGCCAGCATGTCAGCAGATGGGTAGAGCAATCTCACGCCTGCAAGATCCAGACCTTCCTGGGAGTGCAGAAAAAGAATACGATCTATATTTCCCTCTCATTTCAACACCGGTTATTTCCCACCATGAATGTGGAGTAGCGTCCACAAAAAATTGGTTTTGCTGAAAATCCTCCAGCCTAGGAGGATAATACAAATGGTATGAAGCATTGCCCGACTCTTCAAAACCTTGTAAAAGAGAAAATAAAATAATTAGAATCATTAGGGCTGTAAGCCTATTGTTCCCTCCAATCCTGATGACTATTTTCCCATACTATCATTCTCCCAAATTGAGATTAGTATTTTCTATTCCGCATTATGCCCACCAAATGAAGCATGTTCCTTTTCCAATCATTTCCACACTAAAACTATTTTCCATTTTCTGTTATTTTCCCCTTTACTCAGAAACCATTTTTGATTTCCTATCACTCCCGTTAACTTGTACCTTTCCTATCATTCCATTACACACTCAGAAACGATTTTTCCCTTCCTATCACTCCTATTAACTCATCCCCTGCATATCTTTTGTATCATTCCCATTTACTCAGAAACCAGTTTTCTTTCCTATCACTCCCACTAACTCATCCCCTGCTCATCATTCCAACTTACCCAGAAACCATTTATCCCTTCTTATCACTCCCACTAACTCATCCCCTGCTCATCATTCCCACTTACCCAGAAACCATTTATCCCTTCTTATCACTCCCACTTACTCATCCCCTGCTCATCATTCCCACTTACCCAGAAACCATTTATCCCTTCTTATCACTCCCACTAACTCATCCCCCCTGCCAATCATTCCCACACACTCAGACAAGTGGTTTCCACTACCTGAGCAACCCTGTTCAGAATAGCCATGAGCGAGAGTGGGTTATGAAAGATCTCGTTGTAGACCAGAGACATGGTGTTCTGGGTCTCATAGCAGACGTGGGAATCCCTGCATTCCAGGCCCGTGTGCCAGGCCTCGCCTGTGTCAACCGTTTGCCAGTAAAAGCCAACAGGAATGTTAAAGATTTTCCTCGCTGCCTGAGGGTCGGGATTGATCTAGAGGAGAAAAAAAAACATGAAAAAAAAAAAAACATTTACCACTCAGGAAAGCAGAATATCTTACATATTTTACATCTTGCCAGGATATTATATATTACAGCCTGACAAAGGAGCTCACTGTTGTGGGGCAAGTCCAGATGGTTGGGGCAGATGTCACAAGTGACAACTGTTAAAAGTGACTGTCAAACCCAAATTTCCTTTTTTTTTGTTTTAATTTTGATAAATACAGTTCACAACTTTGCTAATTGCCCTTGCTCCTTCACACACTGGGATCCCGTAGAGGAAGCCCCAGCTGATTATGTCTGCTAGCAGTGGTCCATGGAAAATCTTCTCAATACTGTAGGATTTTGGCACACAGCCAAATTCACCCTTTCAAATTTTGTCAACTTTTTCTTTTATGAAAATCATTTGAAACAATGTAAATCCAAAACCAAAAAGGGTTCATAAACATTCAGTTCGACAAGTGATTTTTCACTACAGGGGCAAAGTGACTGGACAAAAAAAAAAAAAAAAGTGCTGATTGTTTCCTTCCTTTAAAGTTCGAAAATATTATTTTAATTTCCATATCACTTTTAAGGTTTATTTTCTGTGAAAACAGCCCACAACAAGATGATCTCAGGCTTTCAGGCCCCAGTCAGGCCAGAGCATCGATGGCAGGCTTGAACTAGCTACAAAAAAAAAATAACTTGCAAGTCTCTCAGCCACTGTGCCACTACTGCCCCTAACAATTGAGAGTGCAGCCCAATCGATTTATTTGGTTTGGAAAGCAAATGCAAGACTTGATAATTATCTTCCCTAACTATTTTTAAAAAGCACCTGTATAAAAGTGGACAGTGGCTTTGTAGATATGTCTGGCAGAGGGGGAGTGTAGAGGAATGATGGAGCCGCTTTATCTTCCGGCCTCTCGCTCTTCATAGTAACGGACACTAGAGACTCCAGCCAGGGGCATACGGTATAGAGTGTGCTAACAGTGAGGAACTTGCTCAGGTGCTGACCAAATTTGGAGCTTCCCTTCATCTGGTCACTCTGAAAGTAAAAGTTTTTAATCATTTGGAAATAACAAAGAAAGCAATTTTTTTTTTTTCTCATTCACAATTCAATACGAAATCCAGTTAAATATTCTGATGCTTGTGCTGATATTTCACTGAATTATAAGTATGAGGGCAGCATTATATATGTGTGTGTAGCAACTGACGTACATTTATCTTACCCTAGTAAATTAGAGTCAAACAATAAGGACCAGAGTCTGAGATTCATAACCATAAGTATAATTAATAAAGTTTGACAAAAGTATGATCACCTCCAAATCACCAAGACAAAATTAAGGATTTTGTGTATGCATCCCACTGACGCTGACTTCAGCATCTGAGTTTTGTCTTCAGTCTCTCTTTGATTGTGTTTATTTACTATGATAATGAAACTGGTTGTTGAATATTGCCCAAACAAGTAGTCTGTGGGTCTGTAGATTGCACAATTTCAGACATTTGAAAAGATATGATGGCCTAGAACTCTTTCTGAAAATACATGTAACTTAAACTGACTCAAATGTACGTTTAGTCCTGAACTTTGTATTATCTTACAATATGGCTCTAGATGTGAAAACTACTTCAAAAATTATGTACAGGCTGCAACAGACAAATGAAGCACATGTTACCAAGCTTAAATGTGGATCTGAGTCTCAAATAGCTGAGCACTTACCACAGTCGTGTCCAAATCTTTTAACTCTAAGAAACTTGACCTACACAAAGAGTAACCCCCCCCCCCCCCCCCCTCACCCAAAATCTGAATGGCACACTCAAAGACCTGACCCCTCACAGCAGACGCTGTGCTAGCCACTGGTTTGCAAATTTGATATGACTTGCCAGTATTGTGAGAAGGCAAAGAGGAAGAAATGGATGTTAAATGATAACAGGATTGGTCCCAACACAAGCATTTGAAGAAAAAAAAAAAACAAATAAAAAGAAAAGCAGAACAACCTACCTTGCCCTTATTTGACCTTCCTCCTTGCTTTCCTGTTACTTCTCCTTTCAGGTAACTTTCAGATGGGGAGACAACTACACTCAGTTTGAGTTCCTCATCTTGCCACGTCTGTTGAAGGCCAAGGACGATGAATGTTGAGGAGGTGCTGAGGTCAGGGGTCACAGAGGGTCGAGTTAACACAGATGGAGCACTCCCCGTAGAGCTGGCTGTTGTTGTGGTAGCAGTGGACAGGTTATCATAGGTTTTAGAAGTGCTTTCCCTTGAACTGCCATCCTTCAACTGAGAAAGGTCATGAGGCACCAGAGACAGAAGCCAAGAGAGGAGAGCTGTGTATGTTGCAGAGAGACCTACCCCTATTGCAGAAATTCAGAGACAAAAATTAATTACATATAATTTTTATTTAGCACATCTCCGTAAAACTAATAATTTGCCAAATATCATCATCTCATCATTAAGTGCTCTCGTTTGGGCATCATATCTTTTCACATATTTTTTTTTTCTTTTTTAATTTACAATCGTTGGTAAAAGTTTTACCATCATTTGCCAGGCCATTTCTCATAAATCTTACTCAATATTTCTTTCTCCTCAGTCTTGTTCAGACTAATTTATAAAAACATAATTCTTTTAGGTGAGGAAATTGTTAGGAAAGCACCACCATTAATTTTTAACAGCACAATTGTTTCTCATAAATCTTACTCAATATTTCTTTCTCCTCAGTCTTGTTCAGACTAATTTATATAAACATAATTCTTTTAGGTGAGGAAATTGTTAGGAAAGCACCACCATAAATTTTTAACAGCACAATTGTTTATCTCTTACCTGGTTATTCAAGAGGAAAAAAGAAACAAATTAAAAAATGAAGCAAAAAGTTCAGGCTACATTCTCACCAGTGTCCACACTGCGGTTTGACCGCTTGCGGTGTTGCACTATCTCTCCATTGCTGGACAGGTGGATGGTCAACAGAAGTGTCTCTCTCTCTGGAGGTAGGTTGGGGGGAAGGGTGGATGGTGCCGGCTCATACGACACTTCCTGAGAGTCACGACAAAATTTTTTAAAGGATCAAATAGGCAATACAGGTCTCACAAATAAATGTCTCTCATCTTTTTTATGAACCTGTCAAATCAATGGCTGTCATGTGAACCCAAGGTGATCTCAGGATTTAACACCTAAAGGACCATTGACTAGGATACTCGCGAAAAAAAAAAATAATCATAAAAGATTGGCAATGAGTATACACGCGAAAAGTACCCAGCCATAAAGGACCAGTGACGAGTATTCTCGCAACAGGCAGTCCACCACTTTACTCTAATCCACAATATTCTTAGTCTAGATCTTATTTCTTCTATTTCCGGCCCAGTCGAAACGAAACACTTTTGTTATCAATTTGCAGGCGTGGATAAACAAACAAAGGATTTCCATAATCGGTGTATCCCTATTGGTGTTAAAGGTGTAATTTCTGGAAATGGGGGCGGCAACTCCGGTTTTGGGGGTTGAATAGGGGCGTGGCAGCCCTGGTCTGGGAGGGGTAACTCTAGGGTGGCAATGCTGGTCCTTTAGGTGTTAAAGGGATTGTTGGTGGGAAGAGGATGAGGAAAAGAGCTCAAACTGGCACCCTAGACAGGTTTGCTAATTGCATATAAACAGTCCACAACAAGGTGATCTCAGCTCCTTTCAGGCCCTCCATCAGGCCAGGGTGCAGGTGGCAAGGCTCAAACCCATGACAGAAGGGCCCTTGCAGATCTCAGGGTGGATTTGCTTCCCACTATGCAATCAGCGCCTTCACCCTGGACAAAAAAGTTTCTGCAAAAAATCAGTGTTTACCTAATGGATTCAGACAAAAAAAGGAGATAACACAGTTTTTCTGTGGAGCCATTTAAATAACAATTTTTTTCTTTTAAGTGTACACACATAATTGCAGCAATCCAAATGCACACAATATGAATCACTTTGCACATCTTACTTTCTATGACATATCTTAACTTCCACCATATCTGTCTGGTGTCCATGTCTCTGTCTCTCTCTCTCTCTCTCTCTCTCTCTCTGAAATTTCACTCACAATATCAAACAAGGATGGAGTGTTTTCTCCCGCCTCTTGTCGTCCCTGTGTTGAAGCAGAAGATCTGGCTGCCTCAATCTGCTTACTCATCCTTACTCTCCTCTCTCGTTCTTTTTCTCTTGCTTCTCGCAAACGCCTGCCCAGGCATAGGAAAAAAAGCAACATGTTTTATACTCAATACCAAATATCACAAAGCTTTCAGGCAAAAACGATGTTAAGGCTCTATGGGTGTGTGTTTTTATGACTTCAGATTTTAACTGCACAAAAATATGTCGCACGCTTTACTATTTCACACAATTAAAATGACCATTTTTTTTCCTGTAGATCCTCTTGCACAGCTTAGTTTAGATTTTTTCTCTTAACTGAACATGACATTAACTGCTTTCAAGTTGAGGCTATCATTTAGACCGGACAGAAACTTAAAAGTGATTCATTAAAAACATTGTTTGGATATGCTAATTTGCTTGAGAACTTTGATGGGCATAACTCATAACAAACTCATTTCAGGTGTCACAACCCTCTACAGAGCAGACAGATAAATTTTACTGCCTCTAGGGTTTTAAAAGTTGTTACAGTAACCACTTCACTTTGGGTTCCCAAGATTTGCATCTTATTTAAATCAAATCAATTTATTTACTTTATATACAATTCTGATAAACAAGCTCCTGTAAATAGCTTGGTTTTTTTTTTCGTTGTTTTTTTTTTTTTTTAAATCAATCATATATAGTTGCAAACTTATTATCACATGATATAAGTTTTCAGAAAGGCACAATCAAAGAACTATGGAAAAAATTGAGGACATATTCTATCAAGTATTCTATTATCATATCTTTATGGGTAGGAGGATAAGAATTTTTTATTTTAAAGTGCGAGGACTAAATAATTGTCTGCAAACTTTCTGGAAATAGCCTACAATCCATGGCAGTTTTGTAAAGAAACAATGTTGGTAAGATTAGCAGACAGGTGGCCCTCTGAAATCTCAATTGGCCAGAAAGCCAGCAGTAGCCAGCATGTTTCCATGCCTGTGTGTTTCTATCTTCCTCACCTGGCTTCCTCTCTCTGTCTCTGCTTCTCGTTCTCTTGGTCAAGCTTCTCCTGACGAGCTTTGTTATCTTCCTCCTGTCTCCTGTTTATCACCTCCTCCTCCTCCTCTTCCTGCTCCCTCCTCTCATCTTCTTTTGGCTCAGCTTGATCAGGGGTCGGCTTGCGGGCCCATTTTCTGCTGGTTGCATGTTCCTGTAGAACGAATGTGAAGATAATAGGTTCAATCTATTCAATGCAAGCCTGATTACTGACCGAAACAATTTCCTCAAGCATCCAAGCCAAACAATGGAATTAATATGAAACACAACATGGATTATCAATGTGAGGTGCAATATATATATATATATATATATATATATATATATATATAGATTTGAAACTCATTCGCAGGGACAAAAATGGGTACCAGCTGTCTTGAATCTGTGCAAGCATAGAGGCATTGTGTTATTGGACCCTTCTCCTGGTTCCCCAATGCTTGGACTAAATGTGGAACCCACTTTACTTAATTTTCTAGTAGAAAAAAATGCAAAAAATACCTGAGTTTTGGGGCTTTCTTTTACACCAGTTAACTTATCAAGATGGGTCTTAAGACACATGGTGTAAGATAGGTATGACATGTTGAGCTCATAATGTGTGGTAAAGAATTAGCTTTAGCAATGCTTGCAGAGGAAACATGTGAGGCTCTTTGTTTACTGACTAAACCATGGTCACAGCTTACCAAATATAAAAACATAGACCTGTGTTGTCTCAGTATGTAGAGCTATATTAATTCTTTTCTCAATTTTTTTTTTTAATGTTCTCCAATAAATCTGTTTAGTGGCTGTGCACGTTGTTGTGGTAGACACCCTCTGTGTTCTGCCGTCATGAACTCCTGAGCATCAAAGCCAGACTCATTTATGCTGTAAACAGTGGCAGCTTGTTTTTTGGCGTTTGACCATACACTCTTCTCTGGAATAAAGGCAAGTAGCTTCCATCTATTGGATACACTTGTGAGGCAGCCGTGGTAAATCAGAATAAGCTCCTCGAGGCAACAAGGGTAAATCAGGCATAAGTCACTTGAGGCAACTAGGATAGATCAGGTAGACACAGCTTGAAGCAACCAGCATAAATTAGACATATTTTGTCCGCAGCAATAAAGGTAAATCAGACAGAAGCCACTTGAGGCAAGCATGGTGAATCAGGCCGAAGCCTGCTTATAGCATCAGGGTATATCAGGCACAAATCAAGAGGCATAATTCAGCTGCATACTCTTTTCCACTAGAGCCTTTACAAACTTTGAATAACTCACAATAGTAGTAAAACACAATCTGCAGACTTGTCTTCCTTTTCAAAAGATCAGGATAAAAACATAAGATTTGGCGTTTTTTTCCCTAGAAAATCTAAATTCTAAGCTAGTCCATAGTCACAGCTTAACATGTCCAAAATGTGCCTGGTTTTTTTTCAGATTTTGCTCATGTATGTTTCATTCTTACTTTAGTCATGTGAAGCACTAGTGACAGCCCAGAACGCCTGAAGCTTGAATTGATTGTAAAGGAGAAGTTCTAGGACATAAAATCTGTAATTCTCCATCCACTCCAGTGTAAAAAGCGACTACTATAGCCCAAGACACAGCCGTCGACCAACAGAATCTCACCTGTAAATTGATCACCCTTGGAGGTTTTTTGTAGCCAGCTGTACCGTCTCCAAGTCTCTTTTTCTCTGAAGAGTTAATCAGGCTAGCCGCTGCTGATGCACCTTGCTCGGACAAGTTCTGCTTGAGTTGCTGTCGAGTTTGTCTCCAGTTGCATCTTTCCACCATTTCCTCTTCTTCATCACTGGAGTCAGAATCTTCATCTCTGGAGTCAGCAAGTACAAGGGCAATTTTTTTAAATTACTTTAATTCCCATTATAATTTCTCATATGTTTCTCAAAGAAAGAAACTCAATTTTGACAAAATGTTACTCAAAAAAAAAAAAAGTCAACACTTCTTATTTTTTGGCAAGGAGGATCCTCAA
>BLXT01006199.1:1752475-1769716 GCA_019648995.1 Plakobranchus ocellatus | reverse complement strand
AAAAAAAAAAAAAAAAAAAGGCTGAAGAGTAAAGACATCTAAATTTTACTTCACAATCACAGAACAGAAAAAAATACTCGCTTCTACAACGAGAACTATAAACTCACTGTGGGCCACGATAAAAGCATTCTTGCCACACTGCTGTGGGTCACAGTTGTGGCTGTGCATGATCAAAATGGCATTTATTGACCAATCTTGCAACATGCGTATTGAGGTTTTCTTTCCAAAGAAGAGTTTTTCCCTTTTGCTGTCACTACAATCATAACTTGCGCAATTTATTTTCAACCAAGACAGCTGTGAGAAAGAGAGAAGAGTAAAAAAAATTCCATAGCTTTCGTGCGCTATTTTTAAGAATTCTACGGCTGCCATACCCTTGATCTAACTGAATGCCGAGAACTCTCTGTATGCTTTGCAAGCCTTGTTTCTCATCTTCCTTCTTCTGTTCAAAACCTCGGAGATCGATGAACACAGTGGGTGGCTCCACATCTCTTTTCTCTAAAAGAAGGAAAGTAAACTTTAGTAGAAAACTCAGACATTGTTTACAAACTGTGGCGAAAAAAAGGAGAGATTTCAAATCATGTACACAAAGTAGCATTCCATAATATTGATGAGGAAATACAGACAATTCTACTCAACTGTAGAAAATTGTGTTTTTTTTTTTTTTTTAACTTCTTAATACTTAAAAAAATTAATTCATTCCACAGCAAAGATATTTTCAAACTTTTTGAAAAAACAACAAACACTCAATACTCTTGGATTTAATGTCAGCTCAGACAGGTTTTAGTGATCAACTCTGAATCAGCAGTGACTTCTGAAATCTTCAATTACTTCAAAATAAGTGAAATGTATTCTTTAATCACTCGTTACAATGTTGAAAAGCATTCTAGCAGCCACAGATTTTCTTTTTTTGTGTGCATATTTGGAAGTCTTGCCAAAAGAGATATTATTTTTTAAAAGGAGGGTCTTGCTTCTTGTTCATTCGTTCATTTTTCTCATTAAAATTTGTAGTCAAATTGTCAATTAGCAATTGTGGGAGATGATACTGCTGCAGGGAAAGACACCCTGATGTTAGTTTATGGTTCCAACATTGTATAAAAAGTTGCCACGCATTAAAAAAAAACATTGGATGATACCTAATAAAGATATGAAACAGTTCCCTGCTTTTGGCATCAGTTAATTTGACAAATAAAAAATTGCACTTATTTCAACATTGAACATGTAACACACAATATTAAAATTATGAAGCCTGCAGGCAATAAATTTATCTCTAGTTTAAATTAATTCACTGAGGTCACCCTCATTAGCGTGAATGATTGGATCATATGATCTCAGGCAACTTCAATGAGTAAAGATTTGAGCTGATAACAAACCGTGTTTCAGTCTTCCATAGAGAATCTTGGCTTTGCCAGCGCCTGACGCTGTACTGGTTCCTGCATTAGACGTTGCTGGATCAAACATGGACAGGGAAAGAAGGAAAGAGGCTGGTTATCCTGCAATATGTGGAGCTATGATAAGAGACACACCTGGTAACTGAAACTGACAGGGGACCTGGCCCCCTAGCTGACAGACATAGTAAGGCATCTCTCTCTCTCTCTCTCTCTCTTGCATTTCCAAACTGCTGCTTTATCTCTGCATAAGTTGCTCTTGAAACGAATGGGATATAAAACATTATCAGAATTATGACCCATGGCTAAAAAGAGATTCAAATATGGAGCTGCTACACTTCTAGCCCCAGTATTATGATGACTGACTATCTGAACACATACCAGGTATTGTGCCATATCACCTCCTTGACTCATTCACCTACATATTCAATTTTAGAAGTTTTTTAATCGAGTGAGGTAAAGAATGAACATGATAACATGAACACAAATTTTGCCACTCACTTTGAGTCTGGGATGCAGCGTGCAAGGTGGGGTCTGGCCCAGTGCCAGATGATGTAAGGACAGGCCTGACGCAGGTCCCGCTTGGTTTTTCTGAGCTGGCACCTTCAGGTCTTGCTGTCTTTAACTGATTGTAGATGAGACGTGAGTCATCAGGGGGGATGCGGAGTGCACCAGTCTTAGGGTCGAGTCTCTCAGCAGACATCACATCAGCGCCACGCTGCACCATTGACAGCTGAGCCAACTTTTGCATCAAAGTTAGCTCTTCACCTACACAGGGATAATTTCAAACACAACCATAAAAGAGATGAGCTTTTCATACATGTTGATGTTTTGTCAATGTTGGGCACAATTGAATACCTAAGCTGGAGAAAATTTCTTAGTTTCTGATCTATCACAGCATCTGCAAATTATTTTGTTCAGCTACTTCTCGTTTGTGTATACACAGAGTCCACAATGCGGTGATCAGGCTTTCAGGCCCTTTTGGCAGGCCAGGGCTTAAGGTGGCCGGGCTCAAATCTGCAAACCTGCACATCTCAGGGCAGGTGTGGTATCCACTGTGCCACCAAAGCCCCTGTGGACATGAGATGAAGAAGTCCTTCTCATGGCTCCAATGCTCATAAGAGACATAGAACCACATATATATGCGTAGCGGGGCAAAAAAATGAGTCAAGTTTTGAAAATCTATGGCTGACTTCTAATGAATTCTACGGTAGAAAAAGAAAAATGACTCCCATTTCTCTATGGCACAAGTTTTTGAGGACACACTACAGAATTCCTGTAAGGCAACGGCAGGTTTTTGCTTCTTAACTTTAGGATTTATATAATTCACATACAGTATGGACCATCTGCAGCCACATGCTCATCCAAATCAAAATATCTTTATATTCCCTTACCCATAATATCTAAATGATATGTGCATCAGATATATATATATATACATATATATATGCATCTTCTTTTCTGTGCATCCTTTGAATGCAAACATACTTTTTCACTAGAATTAACTGTCAAAAAAAAAAAAAAATTCAGATGAAAATTGAACCAAGTTTGCAATAAATATGAACATTTAAGGAACCTATACTAAAACTTCAAAATCCAAAATGAAATGGAGCCAGGCTAAGTCAGGCGGAGCTGAAATTTCCTGAACAGAGTAACAGGGTGATGAGTATACTTGATATTTGCTATGAAAAACCCATACCTTTGCCATCCTTTATTCCATCTACTAAAATCTATGTGATCAAAAGAGAAAAAAAGCTTTGAGCTTCATGTTTTTGAAATTCTGTGATATGAGATTTCTGGGAAGGTTGACCTCTGCTGCTTGTGCCACAAAAAAAGTCTAAAGATTTATCCTGATGAGTTTGATAGTGCTTGCAACACTTTAAAAGTAAAAAGTATTTTACCTTTGTTTATAAATCCTTTTCAAAACAACTCAAAGAGCTTATATCTTAGAAAGGCATTATTGTTGTTTGCTTCCAGTTTTTACCATCATAAAACAGACAGAATTCAGTGTCAAGCTATGGCAATGGTTAAACATGCTGAAAATGTGACTTTTCCCTCATGTTTGGAGCGAACTGGTGACATTTGATTATAAATATTGTTAATACAATAAATACTGGTGACCATAGTGCTGACAAGCAGCAATTTTACCATGTGCGCCGCCTCTGTCACCACCGCCATCATGAGACCTGGGAATCTGAGTGTCTGTTGGTCGCCCCACAACTCTAAGACTGTCCAGTGGTATGTTGCTCTCACTGGCAGCACTCAGGATGGAATCTGAACATCATAGTCGAGAGTAGAAAAAACAGAAACATGTTTTTGGGGAAGAGCAAAATGATTGAAAGATGTGAATTTTCTGAATTTGTCTGAAGACAGGATTAAATAATGAGCCATGGTAGCTAATGTCTGTCAACAGACCTTGAACCTCTCTTTAACACTTTTCTATAATAAAGCCATTTAAACATTTAAAAAAAAAACCCTCATATAAAATTCATTAACCCAAATAGCCGAAAATATTCTAGTGACAGTAATAAAATAATAAAAAAGAGTGATGCAAATATTTTGCATGTTAATTCAGGAGTAGTGAGTTGGAGTTTAAGAGCCTTTATACAATAAGTATCATGTGGTAGATTTTACGTCTACTCGTCAATCAGTGCTATGTTACAGATAGTTACTTTTTTTATCTATCCCCCATTTGATGTCATGTTGGTACACTGAGCTGCATCATTAACTGCAGTTCTATCATTTGGTCATGCATGATGCTCCCTACTTGTTCATGAATTTCAGACTTTGCAGCTTATTAAAAGGTTTATAATCTCGCCATAGTTTAAAATCAAAGGTTTTATTTAAACATTAAAAAAAAAATCTATTGAAAAAAATGAAAAATACCCATCTTATTACTTCTCACGTTATTTTACTTTTGAAATCTTGCACCTCCAGAAAGTCAAACATGACAAGCTAGAGTTTTGCGTCATTGTTGTCGCCTTACCCAAATCCAGCTCTTCAAACAGCCTAAAATTTAGAGTTGTTTGTTGGTCATGACTCAGACTGGATACAATCTCTTGGTCTTTGGTGCGAGCCTGCTGTCTCATTACTCGCTTCCTCTCTATTGGTCCCAAACTGCTGAGGTCTTTGATCATTCCCTGACGCAGACGCTCCTGGAAGCTTTCCTCTGCTGCTGTAATGTCTGGACTAAGATCGAGCTCATTATCTGCATCGTCTGGTCTGGAGGTAGGGGAAAGACGTACGGTAATGTCTTCCACTTGGACACCTGAGGACGTTTCTTCTTCTTCGTCTTTGTGCCCAGAACCATCGTGGCTGAGGCCTAAATGAGCTTCCTTCCCAGAATGTAATGGAGCTTGAAGCTTCTGGTACTGTGCCCTGTGTTTCTCCAAGTCTTCCTCTTCCCGCCTGAGCATTTCCTCCTCTTCCTCCTTCCTGCGGAGAGATATCTGCTGCCAGCTGACTATATCATCAGCTGACGGAAATTTCACCTCTGACATGAGAGCAGCCAAGTCGTTATCATATGTCAAACCAAGCTCTGCCAGATTGTCTTCTTCAATGGGATTTTCGTTGGCCTTATTGTTTGCCAATGAGTTAGCATTCTTGGCTGGTACATTGCCATCTGTGTACACTTCTTCTCCCCGCATAGCCATGCCCAGCCCGAGCATTTGGGCCTCACCCTGACTGAGGGATGTGTCCAAATCTTTGTCATCGTCAAAAGCTGCATTAACGCTGTTCAATTTCAGATTCTGGTGGAAAAATATTGGTTCGTCGTTGTCTGAGGAAACCTAGAGAAAAAAATTACTATTAAAAAGACAACTGAAACTAAAACAGGATTTGTCTTAAAGAATAATAATAACTCATTCAATTGTACATCCCTTAAGTAAGAGAAGAGATATATGTTAAAACATATATGTGTCAATTTTATATAATATGATATCATTTTCAACAGAGATGCTCAAAGATGGATTCTTAGACCACAGATGGTAGTGTACCTAAGAGAACTAGGGGAATCATCTTATCCTAGTTAAGAGGTAAACTGCATCAAACATCATTTATTGTTAACAAAGAAAATAGGGGGATGGGATAATTCTGATCTACAAAATAAAATTTTTTTTTATAAAGTGTACAGGTCATAGAGAGACTTAAGACTTCCTTCTGTATCATAAATGAGTGTAGATGATGATGCCTGTGAATTACTGTGCTTTCTGCAGCAGCTTTAGATAATAATTAACTCACTGAAAAATTATATGAGACAGTTTTTAGAAACAGATTTAATTATTTCTTAATTATTGTTTTGTGCTTACATCTGAGGAGTCAAAGTCAATATTTGGAAGGTTTTTCTGCACTTCTGAGAAGATTCGGTCAATTTGAGGTTTGAGTATGTTGCTGGTTGAAGGTAAGTTGTCTACATAGCCTCTGATGCTTCCTGGATCACATCCAGTGGCACCAAGCTCTGAGTCACTTCCATCATCGCTGCAGTCCATGGTACGTTTGTCTTAAACAAAAAATCAGAAGGCAATCACAAAGTTAGATATCATATTAATGTGTATGATAAATGAACTTTCTAAAATTATGTTCCAAGGCCTATTAGTCAATTCGGTAATAAAAAAAAAAAAAAATACTCCCCTAAAAAGCATAATCTTGCCACGATGGTTCAGATTAATTTAAAATGCAATAGAGATTGTCTATAATTTTATATTATTGAGGTTAAGATCTCCATTTTAATTTTTCAAAGAATCCAGCAACCATACTTAGTTGGATTGCATATCTAGAAGTAATTGTTATAGTGATGTGCAGGCTCAGCAGTAAATTAATGAATTTTGTTCATCTCTTAAACCTTCTCTTTGGCTAATAAAGTTGAGACTATTATAAAACTGTTTCAAGGTATTAATAAGATCCATCCTATGTAAAATTGAAATAACCAACTTAATGTTCACAAAAAGTCTTCATTTCAATCACAAAAGGCATGACATGATGAAATTAAATGCGTGGGTAGAAATGTTTGACGACAAAAAATGTTGTAGCAGCAGCTGCAATCTAGAAATGATGGATTTTTCTAGCCTTCCCAAGTCCAGTATCTTATTTTCTTTAACCTATGAACCCACAAAGAAATCCTGCTCAAAGTATTTTGTCTAAAACCCAATATTTCTTGCACATTTTGAAAAGTTTTATTCGTCTGCAAAATTTTGCCACGCTCAGAGAGGAGATCGGTGTTATTCTAAGTTGGGGCTTAGATATATTCCTTGTGTGTGTTTCTTAAGTTTTTATTCTTTTCCTTTGAATGAAATATTGAAGCTGTCATGACTTTTCAGTTGATAATTTCAGCAGTAATCGAATGCATATCCACGTGTAGTCCCAAAGGATGAAGATGTAAACTCTTGTGAATTTAGTTGGTAATCAATACTTCACTTGGAGAACTTTGAAACCTGAAAATAGCCTAGATATTGATCAATTGTAGTAGTATCTCAATCCTGTCAAATGATAACTCTATATAAAACCTTTGCATTAAATATAAAGTTTCAGGAGTAATTGTTATTTTCTTTTCTTAATGTTGCATCCTTATTCAATTCACAACACAACAGTCTCTTTCCTTCTTGAAAGCTTGCATTCAGTCTTTAAAAACGATAAAACTGACTTTATCTGCCTTAAAAATGTGTTCATACTTGCTTTTTGCAAAAATGTAATTGATGCTACGATGCCAACTGGATAAATTTAAACGTTGAATTAGATAATTATACTGTATGGGAGTCCTGCATCTTCAAAACCAAGGTTATCTTTCATATTCATTTCCATGGCAATTATGACAACAATACAGTTGATGTTGAACTTGGCTTAGATTTATGCAAACAAATGACGACAAAACCCGAGATAAACTTTATACTTTACCTTATTTGAATAATTTTTGGCTTTGCCTTTTTAAAGTTTCATTTTTTCTCTTATAGTCTAGGTTTCAACGTTCTTGCTAAACCAGTTCTATAATACAGTAGTGTATCAAGGTTGTGCGAGGTTCGTTGGAATGAAGCCGACTATCAACGATCCGAAACATCTCGCGAGGCGAGAACTGAAGTGAAAAATACTCCTCCTTGTATAGAAAGTTCTTATGTTTTAGCCACGCCTACTTTCGACTCTTGAGGCGTTGACCAGTGGACCAACAGACCAACGAACTCGTTTCAAGTCAGCTACAAACTGGGTTGTTCCTGATCTTTACTCACAAGTTCACGGTTGTCAGGAAGTTTTGTATCCCATATAAATCCAGAGAACAAACGAGCAAGAAAAGAAAACAAAACTACTTTGTTGAATGTAAATTTGGTCTTTGCTCTTTATATTCGGAGGATCCCTATTTACAGATCTAAAGTTAGATTAGATCTAGATAGCTAATCTACACTTCTACAGTCTAGATTGTAGTTCTATGTTGCCCTGGTTATATTCTGTTGGAAGATTTTGCAAACATTTCCATCTCTCTAGTTCAAGGTCTGTCTTTAAATTGTCACAGGTGCTTTCTAGATTTGGTGTGAATAGATCAACACTTGCTTTTCATTCTTGGTCAAACCTTGAATTTGAAACTTGCCAAAATTTAAGAACAGCATCTCGATCAAGGCACATTTTGAAGTGGACGCCAAATATCTTATTTTGTTCCAACATGGCTACTAAAAAGTATGATATTGTAGTCTATGGTGCCACTGGTTTTACTGGCCAGTATACAGTTGATGAAGTGGCCAGAGTGGCGGAGGAAGAAAATTTATCCTGGGCTGTAGCAGGTCGGAACATGGCTAAGATTCAGAAAGTTTTAAGTGAATCATCTTCTCGAACAGGCAAAAACTTGGAAGAAACTCCCATAATAATAGCAGATTCAAGTAGCCTCGTCTCTCTTGAGACAATGGCTAAACAAGCTCGAGTGGTCCTCAATTGTGTTGGTCCATATCGTTTTTATGGAGAATCTGTTGTTAGAGCATGCATAGAGCAGGGGACCCACCATCTTGACATAAGTGGAGAGCCTCAGTTTTTGGAGAAAATGCAACTGCTTTACAATGGTAAAGCCAAAGATAAGAACACATTTGTGATTGGAGCCACTGGATTTGACAGCGTACCTGCGGAGAGTGGGGTCATGTACATGGAAGAACAGTTTAAAGGTGGAAGACTAACAAACGTTGAAAATTTTGTAAAATTTCATCGAGGTCCAAAAGGTTCAGCAGTCAACACTGGAACTTTTGAGTCGGCCGTGCATGCTATTGCCAACTGGAACGAAGTGAAAGATATCCGTTCATTGCTTTACCCAGAATCAATGCCAAGAAATGAGTACAAACTTCCAAAGCGTGTGCTGTTCTACAGTGGGCATGTAAACAAGTGGTGTGTCCCGTTTGTGGGCATTGATGAGGCTATTGTTTATCGAACCACTCGCGATAGTCTTGCTACTGGAAGGAGAGACAAACCAGCCCAATTTGCAGCCTACATGTGCATGCCAAACTTCATTGCTGCCATTGGCTTTCTAACATTTGCAACAATTTTTGGAATTTTAGCATACTTTTCTCCCACCCGCTGGCTTTTGCTCAAGTTCCCCAACATTTTTACCTTTGGTACTTTCCGAAAAGGCGGACCTACTAAGGAGCAGATAGATGGCTGCTCTTTTGCGATGACATTTGTGGGGCATGGATTTGATTCTACTGAGAATGTGAAGCCTGGAGTCAAACCCAATAGATGTGTAGTGGCCAAACTGACCGGGCCAGAGCCTGGCTATGTCACAACTCCAATCTGCATGGTTCAGTGTGGTGTGGTGATCCTGAAGGAAGCAGAGTCTATGCAGCACAAAGGTGGAGTCCTCACTGCAGGTGCAGCCTTCTCAGGAACAAAACTTCTGGAGCGTTTAGACAAACATAATATCAAGATCACCACCATCTCGGACACCATTGATAAGTAGCTTACTGTCCTGGCCCTCTGTGGTTGATGATTGTTTCCATTTAATTTTTGTTTTTTCTTTGCCATCCTCTTGGCAGATTCGCTTTTGGACAATTTTTCATGACAACGTCCGCAGGCCTATATCTGCCATTTCCTTGATTTCTAATGCGCATGATTGATCTAGTAATCCAATCTTTTTTTTTCTTTTGTGTATTTGATTGGTTTCTTATTCCTGGATTTTTGTTTTTTGCTTTTTTGTTTTTGTTTTTGTGCACACTTAATTTCAATGCATATTGTGATGTAATGCCATCATTGACAGTGGCAAATTGTAGGCTATTCCTATATATGTAGTTCTTTTATTATTTAATTTCAAAATTTGCACTGTAATTTTTTTTTGAAACCCTGATCCTTAGCCACTTTGTTGTATTCTACTCAAGATAAAAACAATGTTGATTTTGTTTTCAATTATTGAACAAGAAAAAAAATGGCCATGAAAATTGTATTTTATTCATTGTATTATTTTGCTTCACAGGCATGGCCTCTCAAGGCTGGAGAGATAGACTGGGTATTTTACAAAAAACCTTTAGTAAAAAAAATGGCTTGTGTTTATGCTCGTAAGAAAAACTTCCCATGTTTTGGAATCCTGGGCAAGACTTCCACAAGAAAAGAAAATTTTTGGATTTTAGACTGCTTTTCTCCATAACCATCATGTACAGTGAAAAGGGACAATTTTCATTTTGCATCACCTATCATATATATATTTCAGAAGTCATCAGTGTATAGGAGCTGATCAATTAAACTCGGCCGTCTTTATTATCCGAAAGTATTGAGCGTTCATAAATTTTTTTTATAAGGTTTGCAAAATATTTTGCTCAAAAAACAGAAATGCTTAAAAAGTTGTTAATATTTTAAATATAAACAATTTTTTTGGTGTTTTGGTCATTAGTATTATTTATGGATTAAAACAAAATTGTTTTACATGAAAGTACATGTAAAAATAGAACTTATCAATGTATATGTTGACCACATTTGTGGTAATTAGCTGTCCTAGAAAAGTGATTTAAATCTCCATAACCTATTGATGATCACGTCTTTGTTTTTATTTGGAATAGAAAAGGAAAGGAAAGGAATGATGTTTAAAGTAAAGACAAAGTAAACAGTTGCCAATTCAATACTGTATAACACTAAATGGGACCATGAAATAAATTAGTAGTAAACAAACATCATTGTTTCACCACATTGGCTTTGTCAGTGTAAAATATTAGATTGACATTAATTCAAACACCATGGATACAGACCCAAGGTTAGTGAAAATAAAATATTGCATTCACAAACCGTTACAGAAAATAAAAAATATCTCAATTGAAAAAAGCATTCTTATGAAGTGCATGAGCATTGGGAAAAAAACTTTATTAAGATTATGAGCATAATAATGTAAGTTTTACAGGTGGTAGAGAGATGACAATTGATAATTATAAAGTAAAGAAATACATTGAGGAGTATGATATAGTTAGAGGTACAATCCATTGTACTAAATAACATTTATTTCATTAAAATAACTCATTCTTTAGAGGTTTGGATGATGGTTATAGGAAACATTGTTTGTTCTTTTGCATTGAGACCTTTCAGTTCAATGTTTTAAGAGTATTTGTTTAATCTGTTTATGGTGTCAGAAGTGGATAAACGGTCAATCTCTAGTATAGGCCTATTTGCAGGTTCAAAACTATTGTCAAGGAGATTGAAATGCCTAGCTATAGGTGTGTCTCTGTCATTGGCGATTGTAAATCTGTGGTATGTGAAGGTTGCTCTTTATATTTGAGATGTTTGACCTACATAATGATTGTTGATTGGATACTGTGATCAGGTAAATTAATTTGTTAGAGATGCATGATAGACTATATGGGGTATTGTATGTGACATTATGTATTGAAGATGTGAATGATGATGTATGTGTTGTATGTCTTCATGATTTGTATCTCTGTTTTATAGGGTAGAAAACCTGAGGTTATTACCTTTGAAATTGTTTTGGAATATATTATATACTAATGTGTCCTTAAGGTTGAGGGGTCTGCAGAAGGCTATCTCATGGGAATGTTAGAGATGGTGTTTCTCCATTGGCCTGATGTAGGGAGAGTACAGAAATCTTTCTTTAAGATTGAAAGAATATCACGGAGGGCAGGTTTGTATGTGATAACGAATGGAATTCTGTTGGCGTGTGCATGTGGCCTGCTGTATTTTTTTGTCATTGATTGCAGAGAAATCTCTTTCGCTTTGTTAATAGCTGTTAGTATTTTTATTGTTGGAAATATGTGTGTTGAAAGTTGTATTAATAAGTCTTCCATCAAACATATACAGACTCTGTGAAATATGAGGCTATAAGGACTACTGCATATTATATCATGAGGATGGCAGGATGTCCAGTGTAGATAATCAAAGGTATCTGTATGTTCTAGATCCTGCCTGTTGGAGTGTTACACTGTTGATACATTTTGTAAGGGTCTATGCCAGTTATTTACTATTAATTTACATGTACTTTGAGAGTACCGTTTCATGTTATAGAAAATCTTGTTGGCAACTGTATACTTTGTCTCTACACTGTTCAGTAATTTAGCTAAAGCAAACCCATCAGTGCAGTGGGGAGAGCTGAGGAGTGGGTGGACTGTGAACAGTCTCAATGAAAATAGGACAAAACAGTTTTAATGAACTTTTTTTCTCAATTTATGTTGTAATTTGCAATCTGAGAATAATTCACATTATTTTCCTTATTTCTCCTATGCATTCTGTTAATTTTCATTTTGAATAATTTAGTAGGAGCAAATAATTTTTTTCCAACTACCAAGAATTTAACGCACTTCACAGGCCCACAAGTGTGAATGCCAATAACATGTAAGCTATCGATTGTTAAATAGAACAATATAAGAATTTGTTAAAATTTTCAAAGGTTTTTGTATGTAAGCTAAAGCAATTTTTTTTCATAAATGGTTTGCGACAAATTCATATACAGAGCAAATTCCCCTCCCTCCCCCTTGGAGAAGGGGGGAAAAAAAACGTGTATGCATCACTTAGTACCTACCTAAGATTTGCAGTATTTTTTTTTTCACCCATATTTTCTATTTGCTGTAAATGGGTTGTTTTTTTTTTTTCACCCAATGTTATCAAATTGCCAAAAATATTAAAGAGATATTTCTTAGTCTTATCTTTTATTGCAAATGATTTTCTTTTGATCAGTTTTTTTCACAGATTATGAGTTAAATGTGAAGACTTTTGTTGTAAACAAACATCTTTGTTAAAAAGACATCTTCGTTGTTGAAATATGTGGCCATCATTGTTGATTATTGATTATTATTCATGAATGGATAACATTTTATCTTTTAACAATCTTTAATGAGGTTTTCTTTTTTTTTTTCTTTTGCATTGCTTTATTATATTAAATGTAAGATAGAAACATATAAATTTTTTTGTTAAATTGCAATGTAATGCATCAATTTTAATGCTTTTGTAGAAATGTTGTTGCAGCTTAAGTTAGGCCTGAAGCATTAGCCATTTATAATTGTGAGTTTAAATCTTACATAATAGTTTATTGATATATAGCAGTCCTTTGTCTTATCCTAAGTTTCTATGCAGTCCCAATAGCTACCTTCTTTCCTTTTACAATATTTTTGTGTATCTCTCTCCCTCTCTCCTTTTTTATATCATTTAATATGTGTGTTTTTTGATTCTGTAATATTCACCTTCAGTTACATAGATTTGTTATATTTTTTTAAGTATCTGAAGAATGATCATTCTGCTCTTTCCTGTGTAGGCACCCCTGTGTTATTTGAAGTTAACAACAGTATTCTCTTTGATAGGAAAATGATCTTTTTGCTCAGATATTGTGGCCGCATCTATCATAGATCCTTTGCTTACAGGTTTCACAAAGAATTGGATTCTCTCGTTTCCAAAATTGTAATTTTTTTTTTTTTCAAGTCTTACTCAGTACCTACTTAGTAATTTTTTTAACAGTCCTATTCAGTATCTACTTTGTAATTTTTTTTTTTTACGTCATGCTCAGCAACTACTGTAAAATTTTGTTCAAGTCATGCTCAGTACCTACATTGATGTATGTTTCACTCTGAATGAAACTTGACTGTCATGAGACCCATCCTGATGAGGCAAGTGCCACAAAATGTTTGTTCTCTAAAATGGTTAATATTTTTTATTTCTATATCATTAACATCTCTGTTTTTTTAATGCTGCAAGGTTACAAAGAGGTGTTTTAGGTTACACCAGCAGTTTTAAAATGACCATCATACAAGTTTTGGCTCTATTGAATTGGTCTCAAGACAAATGTTGGGCATTTTATGTGAGATATCTGTTGTTAAACTTGATCTTTCTTCGCAACCTACTTAGCCCGTCCTCGAATAAATATAATTGATCTCAGGAATTTTGCTTGCAGATTTTGATAACTGCTGTGTTTCTTACACTCCTTGAACTGAAACAAAAGTTGATACACATAATTATTTTAAAAAGTTGTCATCTTGTGAAAAATCTTTTTATTCCAGGCGCATGTATTTTTACAAAAGTGGAAGTACATGAACTATTTTTGACTTTGAAATATGTTTTAGCAAAATTACTACTGTTTGAGTATTTGTAAATTCCTTTTATATAATTTTCAAACAGACTGAATGGTTTTTCTCAAAAAATGTATTTCCGCTTTAAAAAATGTTGTGTTTCTATACTCTCAAGTCCACATTACATGCATTTGATTTTGGCAAAAATTGAGGTACATTCCTACAACGCATTTACTCACTCTTTGCTCTTTGTTGTTGTTTCAAAGTCTCAGAGAGCTGTAGCAGATAATTCACAGCCAAGGCATAATCATAAATCTCTAATCAGGCTCAGTTACTGTGGCAGATTACAGTGCAATGCATGGTTCTGAGTTATCTCACAATTTTTTTTCTTTAAGTTAAAAACTAGCCCAAAATGTGTAGAGCAGCAGAAAGAGAGAGAGAGAGAGAGAGAGCAAAGGGGAAGATCAACAAAGGTATGAAGCGAGTACAATGACTAGCCAAGGCCTAGCATGGCACAATTGGATTGGGGTTGGAAAGGGTGTGTTTGGTCCAGAATAAACTGACTTACCATTAAAGCAACATAGAATTGAAAGTGAAGGTACTGATATGGGCAAACAATCGGTGTTTAAGACATGATGCAGGATTTAGAGAAGTGAGTTGTGGTTTGTAGAAGTGCTACTTCAACACCTACCCAAAACTCAGGCAACTTGTTTTGATTAGGGTATAACTAAACAAGATCTACGCGAACCATTCAAATGATTGTTGATCAAGGTAGTTAGTGGGCAAATACTGTGCAGTATGCTTTTAATTCCGTTTAAAATCCTCCCTTTAAATTCTGGTCAATAAGATTTTAAAGACAAATCTGATTGCATGTATTTAGACATCCAAAATATTCTCTCTCTCAGAAGTATTTAATTTTTGTTTTGAATTTAATTTGATAAGAGAGCAGATGGACTTTTTCTTTTCTTTTTTTAGACTTTTCAAGCATAAAAAATGTACACATAAGATGTATTATGATATGATCAGTGTCTATAAAACTATTTCTGATTTGATGATTCTATTTTTTTTTAAATATATAGAATGCCATTAAGATAAGTAAAGCCATGAAACCCAATAAGGTCAAAAAGGATTATCAAAGCTTGAATAGAAAGTCAATTTGGATAAGAATTGTATCGTGATTTGGTAGGAGCAGACAAGCATTATTTTAAAAATCTTAATTTTGATGATAGATTGCTTGATTTGAGACCATTTATATCTCATTGCAAAATGATGAATGTCATCTGCTCCCATGTCTTCATCCAACACCAACTGTATACTAAATAGTAAAATAACTAGAGCACTGGAAAGTGGAGGAGCAAAGCAAAGGTGAATTGCCTCTCAAATAGCTCTTGTTACACCAAGTTTAAAAAAAATTAACATCTAATCCCTTGTCATCCGAGGCTCTATTTCAGTTTAAGGTACTTATTTCATTGCAAAACAGGAATTATTTAGCTTTTACTAGTACTTGTTTAGTGCAGGGGATAATGTTTTTATATGATTGATGTCTTATTCATATCTTTTTTCTTTTCTTTTTTTTTTTTTTGTAAGGTCAAACTTATATTGGTGGCAACAGACTTCCATTTTTTTAAAATCAGTTAAATGAATGTAAAAGATTAATAATATATCAAGCAAATGGAGAAATATTTATTTCTTTTTTGTTCAGATGATTAATTTAAAGAAGCCCAGATTTGTCAATACAGAAAACATATGTACAAAGTATATTTATATTCCTTGCTATGATCATAGCCTCTCATAATGATGTGTCAAAATTTGATGAGCAGTTCTTCGAAAGAACATGTCAGGGAAAGAAGTTTAACGTTTCATAAAATTAGTGAACTAAAAAGCAAAAATGTGAAGTTTATATTTTATGCCTAGTGATATTCAACATTTCACCTGTTTTTATAGACATACAATGTACTTTGAATTCATACAGAGGAGATCAAAATAATTTTGCATTTAACTGTATAACTTTTCTCTTCAATGCAATTATTTATATCAATGGTTGTATTCTACTTAAGATTTTGAGTCTAGTCCAAAGGAGTCAAAAATTGCATTTATATTATTTAAAAGCCCTGATTAGCGTAAATTTTTGTTATGGCTCTATGCAAGAAATGTATATTTCCAATTCTCATAGTTTTGAGAAAATAGAAAAACAAAATTTGGACAAGTTATAAAAGGCTGCCTATAACCCTTTTATCAGAAGCGGTTTCTCGCTAATGAAGGGCTTAGGGTTTAAAATTTTTTTTAGGTATAAAAAGGGGTTCTGAAGGGCTGAGGGTTTAGATATTTCTTGAGGTAAAAAAAAAGGGGTTCAAATTAACTTTACCAACATAAATAACTCAAATCCTCACAGTAGTGTAGATATTTGCTTCTTGCACGGAGCCATTGTTATCTTCTGTGAGATTTGTAAATGCAAGTGCATTCTTTCACATGTTTATGTTTAGGAGGGGAGGGGGTGTTGGCATTACAAATTTAAATTATTTCCCCAATTTTATATGCTATTTTGCGGTTTGTTTTTTCTAATTTTGAGTGCTTTCCTTTCCTCAGGAACTTTGCAAGAAAATCATGTTTAAAAAATTTGAAAATAAATTTTGGAGTTGCAAATTTACAATTTGTTTTTCTTTTTATCGTGTTTTGCAATTTATCTTAGTTTTAATTGAATTAGGTTGAGGCAATAGTAATTTCCCTTTTGTGCTATCCAACATTCCAACAAAGTTTCTATTTTATTATATTCCTTTTGAATTGTAAGTCTAGAGCCTTGATCTACACATCGAATAAAATACAAGCCAAAAAATAATGGCATTGATTTTTTGTGAGCTGAGAACGTTTTGTGCTGGTGTGCGCCTTTCCATCTCTCTCTCTCTCTCTCTCTCTCTCTCTCTCTCTCTCTCTCTCTCTCTCTTTCCCTCTCTCCCTCTCTCTCTTTCTCTCTCTCCCTCTCTCTCTCTTTCTCTCCCTCTCTCTTTCTTCCTCTATCCCACTCTCTTTATGCCTCAGAGCAGTATTATACTCAAAAGAAAATGATATATATATATATATATATATATATATATATATATATATGTATGGACTACACCATACACATTTCTAGATTATAAGGTTATGTTAAGGCAAATACAGTATGGAATTCAATTCCGTTCTAGCCATTTATCACGACTGCACATTCTGTAGAGAAGAACTCTGCTTACTATTAGCAATTGGACTTGGTGTCCGATTTATGGTAGTACAAAAGTATTGTTAGTCAGTGAAACAATTTTACACTCGGCGCTTTACAACATTGAATCTGAGATGTCGCAGCAAACAAAGACTTCGACTAACATTCTCCTATTCATTTCACTATAGTTTGATATTTTGTGTGGATAAATTTTCAG
>BLXT01006199.1:1721547-1732166 GCA_019648995.1 Plakobranchus ocellatus | reverse complement strand
TTTTTTTTTTTTTTTTTTGAGTCCATTCTCTGGATCTCGTTCTATCTGTACTTTAAAACCTAGACTGTGTATAACTGTAGGGATGAGATATCTTAGTACTTCCAGTTTTAGCTTTACTTTACCAAGAAAAGTCTCAGTGGCACAGTTGCTAGAAAACTTGCTGTTAAATCTGCAGTGGCCTTTTATAGTGTAGATTTGAGCCTGCGGCTGGCCCGATGAGGGCTGCAACATCTCAGATAACCGCGTGATGGACAGGTTATCATCCATAAATATAACTTGTCCATACAAAATGAGTTGTTTGTCAGCCACTGCCTAGCAGATACATAAGGTAAAATTCATGAAATGAATTGGAGATAGAGGGGGTTCTTTGCAGATCTTTGAGGGATGACCATTTGTAATGTGCAAACTTTTCAATTTTCAGTTTTTTAGTGTATTTGAAAAATTCACGCCTGGATAAGAAGAAAAAAAAAAAAAAAAACCATCAACACCATATTTTCACTTCTCAAAATAAATTTTTCATTGTGAATCATTTTTGCGTCACCATAATAGTTTCTTGTTTTTAGTCATGTATAATAAAGACTGAAGGTTTTAAGGACTTTTAAAACTTAAAAAAAAAAAAAATTGCTGTAAATAGATTTCATCAAGTTGGTAATAAATTGATGTGTATTGTACATTTTTGTCAATTGTTTTTGCTCAGTTATTTCAATATAAGAGTGGTATAATCTATGTGTCTAAAGATCAGTAAAGCAACATATCTAGGCTACCTATGAGTATTGAAATGGCAAGAGAGGAATCCAAATGAGACATATTTTGTATTTTAGAGTGTTTTTAACACCTTCAATCATTTGTCTGCTCCAACTCTCTGCTTGTTAGCTTTGTAATAATGTGTGCAAAATCATCACAAAATGAGGGGTCTTTTGTAGGAGAAACAGTTCTATGTAGAGTCGCTATAAAAACATTCTTGACATGAATTTCACACCCACATTTTTGAGTTTTCTATTACACAGGCTTGAAAACAGTCTGCCTTTGTTTTGAGTAAGCACTGATTGGCAACTGCTCTCTGCTATGTCTAGCATGCGACCATTTTACTATGGCCAATTTTCTCCTCAAAACTTCTCATCAACTCATTTTGTGACACCATGAAACGTCAAAAGTCTTGAAGTTTTCAATTTCTCATTCATCAAAGATCTCAGGGTGTTAGGGTTTGATGCTCCTGCGAAGTAAGGGTTGATTCTCTTACCAGAGGACAACATGAAAATAAACAAAATACATGTACCTTCTTTAATACTTGGGGGGAAAAAAGCTGGAAAACCTCCCATGCCCGACATGGTATTGGTACTTAGTTGCTAAGGAAGTTTCCTACCTAGACTTAAGCATGATTTTGTTATGTTATGAGAGAATAGGGTAATGGTGGAAATCGTTAGGACAGTATTGGTGGTGTCGATATTCATTGATGAAGATGGTGGTGTGATGATGATGATGATAGAGATAGTATATTACTGACAGTGATGAAGGTTGTGATAGTTGTGAGAATGACTATGATGAAGGTAGTGTTTGGTAATTATGATGATGAAGGTAGTGTTTGGTAATTATGACGATGAAGGTAGTGTTTGGTAATTGTGCTGATGAAGGTGGTGATAGTTGTGAGAATGACTATGATGAAGGTAGTGTTTGGTAATTATGAAGGTGAACTTTACAAGTAGTAATGATTGTGATGATGGTGATGACTATGATGCTCATATACTATTAGTATAGTAATATTCTGAGGAAGATGGAAAGATAGTACATAGTTTTATGGTCATATTGTCTATTGAGTTTTTAATATTAAATACATGTTTAGGGCACTGTAATTTTTGTAAAGAACCATGAATACCACATTGACACTATTTGAGTTTTTTTTTTTTTCTTCCTTCTAATTTCAAAGTAAAAAGAGCCTAAGTCTTTTCTCTGCATACTATGAAAGAGTCGTAGAATAATGAAATTTTGCTTTTGTTTTAGACACTTTTATTTGGAACAGATTATGTGTTTTTTTTCCTGAAAATTCCACTGTAATTACGCAATCAGTCAACACCTTCAATGAGATGATCCTCAAAAATCGTTTGTTTTGCTTCTCGATGGAGTCTGTTGGGTATCGTTTTGTCATCAAGTTATTACACTTGCAAATAAGATGTCACTCAGACGTTCTTAAAGAAATGGTCCAATTTCAAGTTTATGGTGTCAAGTCTCTTTGAGTGTAATGCTGTGGGACACGAGAAAAGAACGCTCAAATCTGGACCGATTTCTGTCGCAAGCGTGATGGATGAAGATTGTGATATTTTGAGAAGAAACACAGTTTTGTATGCATTATACAGTTGCAAGCAACTTCTCTCTCCCCATTTCCCCCCCCCCTCTTTTTTTTTGAACAATAACAATAACAACAGCAACCAAAAAAAAAAACCATAAAGCAATACAAAACAGCAACAACAAAATTAAATTGGAACTAATGTTTCTGCTGTTGCTGATTCTACCACCCCTGCTGCTGCTACTACAACCATCACACCACCATCAAATCACTAATTACCATTACCACCACCACCACCACCACCACTACTATTACTACTACTACTACTACTACTACTACTACTACTACTACTACTACTACTACTACTACTACTACTACTACTACTTCTAGTATTACTACTACTACTAATACTACTACTACCACACTGCTGCTACTACTACTGCTAATGCTACTGTTACTACTACTGTTACTACTACTACTACTACTACTACTACTACTACTACTACTACTACTACTACTACTACTACTACTACTTCTACTACTACTACTACTACTACCACTACTACTGCTACTACTAGTATTAATAATAACAAGCACAGTTTTATATTAAATTATTATGGTCCTACAAATGATATCTAGTGTAAAATGTAACTTAAATCTGCGTATCTCCTGTGAAAATGACAGACGGTAGCTGTGATCCAATGGAGAGCTACCCTAGAGATGACGATGACGTAGGAAGGAACTCGAATTATCGCTGAATCGTGACGTTTTTCTCTTCCGCCAGGTTAAGTCGTTTCAAATTTTTCACTTGGGCCTTACTAAATGAATTCACACCAGAAAAGGAAAAAATATAAAGGATGCTTAAGTGATCCCTTACATTACAATGCTTTAATGACAGTCACACATGGTTCAGTGTTTTCACTCTATATCATTAGGACTAGATCTATATATCAAAACCACCGTTTTCATTTTTTTCTTCTTCTAATAATGGTGTTTTATAACATGAAATTGAGCAATCAAAACAGATATGTGCGAGCCTTTTTGGTGTATTCAGGTAAAGGTTACGGTCATCATATAATGTTTGGTTTAAAGAAAATAACATTGGTCACTGACTAGCGTAGCCACTGCGTTGGCAAGGACAGGTACTGACGTTTTGACCCAGGAAACTGACATGAGATTTATGTATGTCTGACTGATGTACAGGTTACCCACTTCCCCCCACCACCCCATCCCAACTACGCATTTAGTGGGATAAAAAGGAAGATAAACCTTAAGAAAAAATCAGACCAGACAGCAATTTAAAACGTATACATGTATTTTATTTTGATAACGTTCCTTTACTTACTTTGATTCCTCATTCAATGCAAATTTTAGCCTTTACCGTTCTTGTTTTAACTTTTCTCCGAACATGAGTGGTCACATTTGGCGCTCCCAGCTACTAGATGTTGCACTTTTAGTTACGTTATGTAGACCATACGGACAATTCATAGAACATCTTTTTGAAAATCTTTTTGTTAAGGTGATATTTTAGTGTTGATTTCTAGTCTGGTCTAAATTTCCGCATTATATCTAGCGGAGTTTTAATATTTAGGGCTAGGCAGAGGTTTGCTCATCAAGTTCGACTGGCTGCATTTTCAATAATGTTGTTATGAAACACCAAGTTTATCAATATGAACCGTAACGCTATGGATTGTTTAAGGTTATATCACATAAAGTTATCATCTAGACAATGTTGTTTTCAGGAATCTGAGCTTATTAACGAGTTTGCTGAACCGGCGTGTTGGCGAAAAAAGTGGACTAACCTCTCCGAGCCTCTATGCCATACACACGATGATAGCGAGGGTCTTCTTTAGGTGCTCTGCCTGGAAAGCAAATAGGCGATCATGGTCCTACACTCAGGCCTGATCTCAATTAACCTTACAAGACTGTTGTTTCTATTGCCTTGTTGCACAATATTATTTTTAGGTTTTTTCTGAACTTGAATAGTGACGCTAGCCACTACTGACCGTTGCCCGGTCAAGGCTACTGGGGTGTTTCTATTAGATCTATATAAAAAAAAATTCAGACTTGATAGAAAATAAACAGCTATACAAATTAAATTTATTATTGCACAGATTGATTCGTCTTTTACGATTGCTTATTGACTATAGTTTTCCCATAATGTATGATCATATTCTAAAGTTTTGAGGTTAGATCTACATTTGCTTGCTAGGCCGACTAGATCTAGTTCCATTTTCGCTAATACTGTTGAAACGGATCAAATTAAGCATAAAAAATCTCACCCTACACTCTTCTTCATGTTTCTAACTATACTCTAGAGTATTTCAGGTTGAATTGCAATAGACACCGATTTTTTTCAAAAGCTGTTTTCGAAAAGATGAGCTAAATAATTGACAGGCTGGTGTAGTGTTTAGACAGAAAAATGCAGTAACGTCTTACTGGTCCAGAGCCCGGAAACCAGGTGATGGCCGCTAGTGACGTTTCGCGGCAACAAGGCAATTAATACTCATTTCCCACGAGTTAAGATACTCAATTTTCTTCTTTTCCTAAGTACTGCATTGGCCATACACACTACCGAAAGCATTGGAACACAGTCAGAGCCGTTTGAAACTTCTGCTTTCGAAATCAACGTTCGTTCGTGAGATTTAGATCGATTCTTTCTGCAAAATGGCGTCTATCAGCGATGAGAGGCTCCGTGAGATGGAGGAGGAGATGGACCGGTAAGTTTAGTTTTTAAAGTTTGATTTTGGAGTCTAGCAGAACATTTTTTTTGTACAGCGAATATTTTGAGATCGCACACCTCCCTGCCTTTCCTGGTTGTGAGATAATGTAGATTAGATTTATATTCGGCAAGATCTAGATAGATTCTAGACTAGACTAATCACTTTATGAAGATAGAGCTAGATTCTAGATAGGATAATATGGCAATGTAAGAAGTCGGGGTGGGAACAAACGAAAAAGCGTCGGATAATCTAGAGATAAGCACTCGTGGAGCACTACTGTCCCTACTTTGTCCACCTGAGGAAGTCGGCCATTTCGATTATTTGACGTCAGTGGGTGGGCAACAAGGGTAATCCTTAGCCTACCATCTGCGGTCCCTGCAGGGTTTGTTTAGGCCTACCGATAATATTGACGAAATGAAGTGATTTTAGTTGATAAGGTCCGATCTAGAAAAAAAACTCGAGAGATCTTAGGAAATTGTGTCTCATTTTCACACTATCGCATTTGATATCCAAATCGGACGAATCAACTAAAACCCGTTTATTTTCGTCAGATTTATCGGTTCCGTAGGCACCGCAGATGGTAAGGATTACCGCAACAAGTGTCATCAGTCAGTGTCTAGATTCTAGATCTAGATATTAATTCTAGATCTAAAATATTGCCCCTGAATTTCGTCTGTAGTGGATGGTGTGGGAATAATTTTTTTCACTAATTTCCATAGAAATAGAGCCAGCCGTTTTGAAAACATTAGATCATAAAAAAAAAAAAACATTTATCGAAGTAGTAGATCTAATAGTTTGTACACCCATTGGCATTAATAATCAAAATGGCCGACTAGGAGATTAGGAGGAAAACTGACAGGGACCGCAGTCCTTCACCAGTGCCTAGAGATAATCTACAATCTATCTGAATTTAGTCTAAGATCTATAAAGCTCAAGTTGACGAGAAATCCGCAAAGATTTCCTATGTGCACACAAAAAGCGACATATATTCCATAATATTAAAATTACGAAACGAGGACATCACAATTGTCATCAATTAGCTACGCCAATGAACTATTCCGAAGCTTCAACAAAATCGTCAAATGAAATGGCTAGCCGCGCTTAAGGATAGCCACCCCTTGAGTTTATGAAGATATGGGGAAATAAAGCAATGAAGGGATATTCTGGGGACAGGCCCAATGACTTCTAGATCTAGATCTATCTTCATCAGCTTCACGAAAGGAAGATGTTGCAGGTTTAAAACTGTGTAGATTTTATGTGAAAGTAGCACTCTGTTTTCATTATGACTTGGTCCCCACCAATCTCCATTATCAAAAGCTTTTGAAGTTAGAGCTAGAAGACTAAGAAGTCGTTGGGCCTGTCCCCAGATTATCCAACAATGTAAAGGTAAAGGGAATGACGGGTTGAAAAAAAATATTGAAAAAAGTGGGTGTTGTCGATACCTCAGTTACACACTTTCTGTGTGTCGGCTGTTGTAACGCATAGAAATTCTAAGGCAAATTTTTATGACTTAAGGGCCTACAGAAGAGAGCAGAAAATTAGGGAAACCATGAGAATCATATGATTTTTTATGTACAATATGTTAAAAAAGAAATAACGCAAAGTCTGATATGCTATGGAAAGCTCGGAAATGGTTCAAAGGCTAAAAAAATAATGTGCTTATTTATCATTCTTCAATCTCTGAAATGGTATATCTAGTAGTACTTCAAATGTATGGTTAGCCTTGACTTGTAGGTGTCATTAAGTAGGGATTAACTCTTCCTTTTCAAGATCTAGGCCTAGGACATTTATATTTCTGTTAAAACAATCTTACGTGAAATTTAAGAAAATTATTTACATTTAAAATAATGAGACAAGTGTTGGAAAGAAAACGTGCTCCATTTCACATTAAATTTTTAATGGTTATAAATAATAGTGATACAATAAATTGAAAAGCAGTCTAACATCATAGATTGTCTGTTCTTAGTGTGCATATTCAGAAGCCTTGCCAAAAGTCCTCAGGTCTTTCCATGTTTTCCTTGCACATACCAGCTGTGCCTCAGTTTCCCGTCTCCATCTCATATCTTCTCTGCCTCTAGATCTATGACTAGTATGACTCTCCTTAGAACCAAAAGCAGCCCTGTAAATAAGGTTCAATTATAACCATCTTAACCAACGGGACTGATCTTGTTAAGGAGTGCCCGATATATTCTTAGGAATGGAGCTCAGGTCCAAGTCCTAGTTTTTGTCAGTACAGCAAGGTATGAATTGATCCGTTCTTTTAAAGTACTCTCTTCAAGATGATGGAGACACTGATATTCTGTGCATCAATTTTAGAACCGCTATCTATTATGCAACTTTTTTTTTTTTTACTGCATTTTTTCACTCCGCACCCATCCTACCTTTCTATTTATATATTGGTATTCTCAGGTTCTATGAGGTTGTTTTGACAAACCTTTTTCTATGCTTTGATGTGCACTTAGCCTTCACATTTATTGCTGCTCTCCACAAAGGAATTTTTTCCTCCCTTTCAAAACTTTTGCACATCATATCATTTAGAGACTTTTCTCTCTGTTACCATTGCCAGGCGTTTTCTGATAGAAAAATTACATCAGTGTCATTCTGCTTAGATATCATTTTTTTTTTTTTTAACTCAAGATCATACAGCTCTAGCCGTTTAGACCTAAGCTCCCATTGCAAGACTCAAGCTAAATATTTGACCTATAAACTTATATCATCATTTATCTTATCTGGATTGGGGGGCTAAATTCAGGACATTTTTGTTTTATGCGCGTGAAATGTGTGCATTACTGCATTTGCATATGTCCCGTCTGATATTTTATTTATGGAGTTTCCTTTTCTTTTTCCCATTTGTTTTCTAACTGGATCTACTCTATCTTCTTTCTTTGTCACATAGATGTTCTGTTTTCTGCATATATACCAATTTCTTCCTTTATTTTATGTGATCAAGCATGTACAACTAGCACTGCTTAGGATTCTAAAAGTAAAAAAAAACCCATTAATTCCTTTCTCTCTGTCCCTGCAGCTTTGAGGCGGAGATAGAGGGCCCTCAGGATGGAGGGGGAGGTGGTGGCTCAGGATTTATCTTGGGTGCCAACACATTTGACAGAGTCCAGGCCCAACTCACTGCTATACGACAAGATATGGCTGCACCTTCGTCAGGTCCAGGCAGGGGACGCCAACCACCCCCTCCTCCGCCACAGTCAAGAGAATCCAATAGAAACCAATTTGGTGACGAAGACTTTCGTCGTGGGCGACCTCCCGTCCGCCAGAAACGCAAGATGGAGGACAGAGATGAAGATGGAGATGAAGAGGAACAGTTCTATGATATTGATGAAAGACCAGGCCGGCCACAAGGTCCACCCATTGGTGGAGCTCCACCACCTCCTCCCCCTCCACCCCCTGGGGGGGTGCCACCACACTCTGGATCAGCGCCTAACAGTAACAGTAAGCTCTTTGCAAAGTTGAAACCAACATTTAGAATAAGGCACATAGGCTTTTGGAATTGCCTGTTCATATTAAAAACTAAGAGGTATTGGTAGAAGAGTGAGCAAGGTCATTGCTAAGTATATTTACATATTTACATTCTGTGGTAATTCGTTTTTTTTTTTTCTTAAACACCATTTAACATAAACCCAGATTTTATAGAAAAAATCGAAACTGAGAAAGCTATGTGAAAAAAAAGCCAGAAAACGAATTTATTTGTTTTAGGTTCACAATTTCAGTTTCTTAAATGTGTGCATCACCTCTTAACCCTATCCGTACGTGTGGGGTAATTTTGTTACCCCAAGGCTTATTTTTAATGTTTTAAAAATACTTAAAATGGGAATTTTTCTGTCATCTTTTAAGTCTTCCTTAAAAATTCAATTTGACATGCGATAACGTAATAATGATTGACAGAAAATCAATATTGAACTGACTTGAGCTCAATTCCAAAACCCTCCATTATTGTTTACTATGTAAAGTATGGGGTGATTTTGTTACCTCCCGATGTACGGATATGTAAATAGCGATTTTTTTACTATACGGTATGGGGGCGCGCAGTTACCCCACACAGACGGATAAGACTATATTGCTATTAAAATGTGGGGGCACTCAGTTACCCCCGCCGCACGGATACGATATTAAAAGACCTTGTACGGATAGGGTTAAATATGTGTGGCCCCACAAAATAACCAATAAGATCTTACTGCTATCTATATCAAGATATCAAGATAGAGCTCTTTAGAGCTGCCGTATCCAAATGAAGAACTGTATTGTCAGTGTTAAATCTATGGATGGTATTGCTTTTCATTTGGCTGTGCAGAGAGTGAAGATGTCCAATCTTTTGGCCTCTTTTAGTGACAATCTTTAATTAATTTGCTTGTTCCTTCTATAAACTGCAACTTTTTAAAATGTACAAACTCCATAGTGCATATCAATAATTGTATGTTGAAAAATAATATATTATACTCATGTATCTCCTCATGTCAAAAAGTCAACATTAGAATGATTTTCCTGATGCCTTGCATTACCCATCAATGGATGATCATTATCATCCTTAGCCGATATATACGGGATACATCCTTTGATTTGAGGCTTTGTCTTGAATCTTCATAGAATGATACACTCCATCTTTTGCCATTCTCTCAGCATCTGTGGTGTTTTCAAACCAGTTTTCTATACATCCATTTGGCGCCTATATGCCTTCCTGCGACCGCTTTCCCTCTGGCGGTGCTTCTAACTTCTAAGATAAATGTATTTTGGAAAAAGATTACATCATTTATTGTCACCATAAAAAAGCACAGTTTGCTTTCTTAATGTTTTGGAAAGATTGAAAATTCTGTTTTACTGATTTTCTTACTTTTTTTGATTGTTATTTGAAAATGGATTTTTAAAACTGACATGTACAGACAGCAGAGTGTTTGCATGTGCTAACAATTCTCATTGATTTGCTTTTAAATCAACCATAATTAATAATGCAGGCATAAGTATGATAAGTTAAATAATGGATCATAAATTTCTTTGTTGTGATTTTTATTATATCTTTTACCCACTTGAATTTGGTCATCATCATAAGGAGTTGGAAATTTAGCTGAGTCTTGCTTGTATTATTTGTGTGCAGAAAACTTAGTATCTAATGTCTTATCTTCTCTGTTGTTGCTTCAAAGAGTCATGAGGGAGGCACATCCCACTTTTCACTATGATACTGAAAGTTCTCATGTGCTGAAAACTGTCCATCTCCAAGTGTTTTCAGGTTTATTCTATAAAAAAATTCGAGTGTTGTAATAGTTTTCAGGAATGATTATAAACAACTGAAAGCAAACTCAAAATAACAACATGTCATAACATCTATCTTTGACTTTTTGGTCTTAAAAGAAAGAAGTACAAATTTAGATTCTGAACCATGAATGAAAAAATTTTTTTTTTCTTGTCTTTAGCTTCTCTTTTCCTGTTCTTCTTTAATCCTCTACTCATCTTCCTTCCCCTGTTAATTCCTGCAAATTGTAGATTTTAAACAGCACCAGAGGCAAATGTTGAACCTACTAGACTGTCAAAAACTATTTTTTTTTGGCTAATTCCAAATTGAGATTCAAAAGAAAATATTCTGTTTTGAAATTTCAATACTCAACTTC
>BLXT01006199.1:1609743-1628975 GCA_019648995.1 Plakobranchus ocellatus | reverse complement strand
GCTTCACTAACTGTTGGTTTTGTCCAGCTCTGACCAGCTTCACTAACTGATGGTTTTGTCCAGCTCTGACCAGCTTCACCAACTGTTGGTGTTGTCCGGGTCTAGCCAGCTTCACTAACTGTTGGTGTTGTCCAGCTGTAGCCAGCTTCACTAACTGTTGGTGTTGTCCAGCTGTAGCCAGCTTCACTAACTGTTTGTGTTGTCCAGCTGTAGCCAGCTTCAATAACTGTTGGTGTTGTCCAGCTGTAGCCAACTTTACTAAACGTTGGTGTCGTCCAGCTCTAGCCAGCTTAACTAACTATCGGCGTGTCCAGCTCTATCTAGCTTCACTAACTGTCGGTGTTGTCCAGCTCTAGCCAGCTTCACTAGCTACTGGCATTGTCCACTTCTAGCCAGATCCACCAACTGTTGGTGTTGTCCAGCTGCAGCCAGCTTCACTAATTGTTGGTATTTTTCAGATCGACCAACTTCATTAAATATTGGTATTATCCAGCTGTGGCCAGCTCCCTAAATATTTGGTTTTATCCAGGTCTAGCCACTTTGACTATCTGTTGGCTTGTCCAGCTCTAGCCTTCTTTACTTAAATTTGGTGTTGTCCAGCTCTGACCAGCTTCACTAACTATTGGTTTTGTCCAGCTCTGACCAGCTTCACCAACTGATGGTTTTGTCAAGCTCTGACCAGCTTCACCAACTGTTGGTGTTGTCCAGGTCTAGCCAGCTTCACTAACTGTTGGTTTTGTCCAGCTCTAGCCAGCTTCACAAACTGTTGGTTTTGTCCAGCTCTGACCAGCTTCACCAACAGTACTGTTGGTTTTGTCCCGCTCTGAGCGGCTTCACCAACTGTTGGTGTTGTCCATTTCTGACCAGCTTCACTAACTGTTGGTGTTGTCCAGCTGTAGCTGTAGCTGATCACATCGTGCTACTTTCGTTTCATCTTACTTCTCTGAGTTTGAAAAGGAGGCCTCCATGGAGGCAAAAACTTTTCATTCTCGAAATTATTATTGCAAAAACATTAATCCCTCTAAACGACCATTGCGAATAGTTTAAAATCATTTTAACTCGAAGAATAATTTTACAATATATGGTGTCATTTATCTACGGTATATACTTCAATCTCCTTGTACAGAAGGAATCCACCTTAATGTGGAATTTGTTTGACCTGAACGTAGTTCATTCAGCCCTTCCACAAACAGATGATCTCAGCTAGCAGGCCCTTTATCAGATCAAAGGCATCAGTGATAGAGTTCGAACCTACAACGAAAAGGCTCCTGCTGATCTGAGGGTTGATTTGGTAGCTACAGTGCCACCAATGCCCCTGCTGTGGGAGACATAATCGTTTGGAAACTCATTATGGGCCAAAGAATGTTATTTGCTTCCTTATTTGTATTCAGCCACCAATAACTAGGTAGCTCTTGGATAGCCAGACCTCTTAACACTTACAGAAAATAAAGGCGGTGAGGTAAATAAAAGAGATATTTCCTAATGCCGTGTGCCAAGAATAAATCACGATCCCCTTGCGCTCTTTTCAAGACTGGAATATCAAACCAAAGAAAAGATAACATAATTTTTAATGCTGAAGAACGAAATTTGTGGTTTCCTGCAAAAAGATCAATAGAAGAGACAGACCGCTATGTGTCTTTGTAGTATACAAACTTTAAACTACCTGCTTAAACTATGTAAAACTCAGTCGCGTCAATCTAAGATTAAACGTACGCTGTATTTCAATTCATTTCTAAAGCTTTACTTTTTACCACCAAATCATTTCAATTACATTGGGCAGTCAAAATTACAGCACAGCACGCTGTTTGGACTGACCACAAAATCCATTATTGTACCAGGAGGTACAAAACAGATCTGGGCATTGGATGTTCCGAGAGTGAAGCCGCGCTCTGTTTTAAGTAGGCCTACTGTGACGGTCAAGCAACTAGACTGAAAGAAGTAGAAAACGCTATTATATTAATATAAGTAAAGTAAAGTCAAGTAAAGTGAGTCCCACACTTAGTCCAAGCATCGGAGAACCAGGAGTAGGGTTCTGATTGTTCTTGACATACTACATTATGAGGTAGTTTGACATAGCTCTCCTCGCCGTCTTTATTTTTGCCGGGTTTTAAGAGACCAAGCTACCCATTTTTAGTACTGGGTGGACACAGGGGAGCAATGAAAAATTGACTTGGCCCGGACTGGGATTCGACTCTCGGACCTCCGACTTGGTAGCCAACTGCCTCACAAGATGAGCCACCACTTCCCATTAATATCAGTAGTATCACTATAATCAATTTTCCTCATCAGACTTCTTTCTCTTACCATTTTTCAATATTCATCAAGTTCTTGCATCTGAAGTGCCCAGATGTGTTTAAAGGTTAAAAAAAAAAGAAACGCTAACTGAAAATAAAAAAATATGATATATTACCATAGGTATTTAAAATTACTACATACGACACTATCGAAATCAACTGGCCAGACAATAGAAAGGGGAATAACCCAGAAAAAGTGTTTAAGAACTAGTAGCGCCTGCGAGTATAGCAAGAGTAGTAGTAGTAGTAGTAGTAGTAGTAGTAGTAGTAGTAGTAGTAGCAGCAGCAGCACCACCACCACCACCACTACCATTAGCAGCAGCAGTAGCAGCAGCTGGGCTCAACAACGGATACCTAAAGCTCCCCTTTCTCTACATTGGCCTTAATGAAAAACCTTGGATTCATCGAAGGCCAAATTTACCGAGCTCGGGCTAAGCGAGAAGCAGGGCGATCATTGGGCTTTTCAGTGTAGATACTAGTCCTGAATCCTTTTTCCTACTATGTAACATGCACTTTTGTCCGTATCAAAGACATTGGCTTTTTAGAATGAGATGTATCAATATGTTAAGTTTATCTAGAGCAAATGGGCTGTCAGTATTATTGCTGAGTCTAGGCATCGTAGGTCACTCTGTTTTACAGTAGGAGTGTTCATCTGTATTGCTATATGTGTGCCAAGAAATCCGATGACTGACACAGTGTGTTTACCACCTCTCTCTTCCTCTGAAGCGAAGCTTGCCTTTGCCGGCTCTCACACTTGCGTGCGTTCAATACGAAAAGCCTCTCTACTGCGGATGTTAGACTATCGAGCTAAACTGGGCAGTATAGATTCCGAACATTTACTTGATGATGGCAGCAAACTACGGAGATAGTCTTAGTGTCGATACTGCATACATTGATGACCCTGGAAGAGTAATGGCAGATCTTAATCTCGATACCACACACACAAACATACACTGGTAGAGTAACCGCAAGCCCTAATTTCGATACCAACAAACACAGATGTATCCTGGTAGAGTAATTAGCCTAAGCGGTAAAAAAAAAAAAACTCATATCAGTTGTGAATCTTTTATTCAGTCATCCTCATCCCTTTTTGAGCTTTATTCCCAAGTAAGTTGGCATTTCCCTGATATCAGAGCAGATTTCCAATAGTTCTGAAGTAAGTATCGAACCGTGATATAGAAGTCCACCGACAACAAAAGTTTTGGTTTAAAGATAAAATGTGGCCATTGAACACAAGAGAGAACTACTGTGGGGCCTCAACCACCTTTTTTAGCGATAACATTTTGTATAGGGACCAAATCAACCGTTGGCTGGCTGGATTGTTTCAAGGTGAGACTAGAGAGTAAACTTTACTAATCATGACTAGGGTTGTCACAACCGAACCTGGTGCCACAGTTTAGGCCGACTGTTAACTCAGAGTGCAGTTCTCGCCTTAGACTCTTCCTGCTTCTATTTGCGTGTTATTGTGTTAGTTTTGTTTTTCCTCTACAAATAAAACCAAATTTGGTTTCCTGCATATAGCTTGTCCATAGCAAGGTGACCTCAGACTTCCAGGCCCACCGTCAGGCCAGGGCTCGAACCAGCGGAGGAAAGGTCCTTGTCGATCTCAGGGTGCGTTCGCTATTTCCTGTGTCAGTAACTCCAGAGAAACAAAGCCCAAAAGAAGAAATTATGGGAGGACTAAAATCCCGACAGGAGTTTAAGAGTTTGGATATTTAAGAGGCTCTGGTAGTTGAGGAAGATCAATATTATGAGGTCTCGCTAAGCATTTTTAAAGGTTACTTTTGCTGCTGGAATTGGCTATGCTTTTAAAACTCCCTATAGCAAGAGTTGATGGTGTATAGTGTGCTTGACTGTCCAACTTTGTTTTCATAAGTTTGAATTGGCAGTTGTGTTCTTTTCATCTTACCCTCATAGCTTGAGCAAAAACTTTAACTTTAAGAATCACTTTACCTTATTATCTCGACCAAAGTTAAAAAGTCCAAATTCTAGGGAAAATCCCAAAATCTAAAAGTCTCGTTCAACAGTGCGGATAACACAAAGTTTATCCATGCGTGCGCTGGATTTTACACCAGATTCATATAAATATAGCAAAGGCTGTCAGAAAAAGCCACCGCTTTAGCAATAGGTCTTTTATTCAAGAATGATCAAAGACAGTGGAACCATTTTATTGACCGTGTCAGTATTCCTTATGTCAGGTAATCACATAAAAGATATATTTATTCATAAAGAGTGCGCCTACCGATAGATCTAAAGGTTTCCTTCCGTTGTATTTGTAAGAAAAGTATATAGACCTATAGGCCTATAGTGAAAGAATGCAACCACCAACTCAAATTTATAAGAACAAATTAAACAACACAGAGTATACGTAACAACATTTCGCCCTTAAAGCTTTATCTATTAAAAAAAAAATGACTAGAGACCTTCGTCGTTTTTTTTAAAACTTGATAAAGCCTTGAGGGTGAAACGTTGTCACATATACTCTGTGTTGCTTAATTTGTTCTCATAATATAAATTAAAGTTGATGTTTGTATTCTTTAACTTTATTTGTTTCATTTCCTTCAACCACCATTGCATCTTCAGGATCCTTAAACTAATGTATATAAATATGTTTCTGGGAGTGCGGTATTTGTATACCTTTTTTTTTCTTCTAGGAAAAGTATACAAATATTAAACTCCCATAAGTTTAATGATCTTAATGATACTATGATGGCTGAAGTAAATGAAATTAATAGAGTAAAAAATTACAAACGTCAACTTAAAACTTAGACAAGACTCCCGAATGCGCACACAAGAAAAGAAATCCTTTGAAAACTAGATAGCTTTCCAGTTTGTCATATCACAGCATAACCATTAATATAATATGTGGCAAGAGTCACAATTTTCTGTCTATCATTTATGCTACGTTCCAAAAGTCTCTGCTGAATTAAAGCTGATTGGTTGTTGTATATAGCCAGTCCACAACAAGGTGATCTCAGGCTTTTCAGGCTCTCCGTCAGGCCAAGGCGCCGGTGGCGAGGCTCGAACCCGCGACAGAAGAGTCCCTGCAGATGTCAGTGCGGACTCGCTAGCCACTGTGCCACCGACGCTCCAATTAAAGCAGATCAATGCAAACCTAGCCACCATTTTAATCAAAAAGATTGAATAATCATTATTTTTTCCAAGTTTAAATAATAATTTTTTAAAATTTTGAACGAAATTATTTGTGTCAGTTTAATAATTTTCTTTTAACAGCTTTAAAATAGTCCACAGTTGAATAAAATTGTCTTAATTTCGTCTTTAATATCATGAAATCGCTTTGCGTGCATGACAGGAAATCTTTCCAAAACTTATTCAATCAGATTTGAAGAGAACACAGAAGAGACTCTGTGGTGTTCGAATTTGTTACACTAATTTTAAAGTTGGTGGTTGAATTCTCTCACTGTACCACTTTATAAATGGGTGAAACCATGTCTGAAGGCATTACTACTAACAATTTAAAATCTTAGTCCTAAATGATACAATGACAACCAAATTATAACAAGAGGCTAAGAAGAAAAAAAAGCACCGCCAGCTAAAAACTATAATACAATTTCTATCTTATACAACGATATTACAAAGCAAAATAAGAGTAAATTAACTTCGTACTTCATATGGTCTCTAGCTAGCAAAAACAGAAAAGATCTAAGCATTTAATCTAGATTAGTTTAAAACCCAGGTATTTAGATAATCTATATCTAGATCTAATGATCGAGCAGTAAGGATTATTGATGTTGATATGAACAAAAATAAAAACTCAAAGATAAAAAAAAGTAAAGACTTAATTGAGATGTGAAATCTTGAACTTTTTCTTTATAGTTAATGATTCATTGAACTCTTGAGATAGTCGAGATGTAAACTTGAAATCTTGAACTGATTATGGGTCTCTAAATACAATCTTAAAAAACTTCCATTATAAATCTGAATCCAGCTCACAGTAAATGAAATCGATAAATGAAAATGAAAATAGATCTTGAACATATATATATATATATATAGGCCTATCATAGTGGAATTGATGTAGGCCTATATAATGTGGCCTCAGTGTTGGCCTATAATACAGGATGAGCACAAAAACACTCCTTGATTTCAAATGTTCATAATGTGAGAAGTTGGGTGAATATTTTCAGAAAGTTGGTGTCTACGGTTGCAGAAATTAATGGATTTTTGTTTCCAGTTTGTTTCCTGTTCACAACTTGTAGCTTACCCGCTAGGTGGCAGTCCAATCCAAAATGCTGGTGTGTTTCGGAGTTTGGAAAAACAAACAGTGTACAATTGTGCAGCGTTCTTTCAGGCGCATTCATCACAATAATCCACCTTCTATCAAGTCGATTTGGAGTGGTACAATGATTTCAGCGAGAGAGGATGCAACTGTGATAAGAGAAAGGGGTTTGAGGTTTTTTTTTTTGAGTTTTTTTGTATATAGCCAGTCCACAACAAGGTGATCTCAGGCTTTCAGGCCCTCCGTCAGGCCAGGGCGCCGGTAGCGGGGCTCGAACCCGCGACAGAAGGGTCCCTGTAGATCTCAGGGCGGACTCGCAAGCCACTGTGCTACCGACGCCCCAGCAGTGTCAGAGGAAGTTGTCGAGAGGGCCAGAGACAGTTATCTTCGCAGCCTCAAGAAGTCGACACGCAGATGTAGCCAAGAGTTACAACCTCCGCAACGCACAGTGTGCAAGATCTTGAGGTTTACATCTTATAAGCTGCAACTTGTTCAAAAGTTATACCCGATAGACAAAGAAGCGCGCTTTGAACTTATACCACATTGTCCAGGAGCCGATGGACAATGATCTTAATCTGCTGTCAAAGATAATCTTCATGATGAAGCAACCTTCCACCTGAGTTCAAAGGTGAACAGACACAGTGTGAGTCTATGGGGGATCCAGAATCCTTATGCCACTCTTGAGTTTGAACGTAACTTTCATGAAGTGGATGTATTTTGTGCAGTAACAGAGAGGACTGTGTATGAACCTTTCTTCTTTGAAGGATTATCGATCAGTGGCTTTACTGTGGCCTTGATGTTTGCAGGGTAACAAGAGGGCCACAATGTCGAGTGTCTTTGAGATTAGATTAAAGTGCGTGTGAAATCAACCCATATCACATAAAACGTTATTAATTTCTGCAATTGTAGACACCAGTTTTGTGAAAATATTCCCTCAACTTCTCACATTATAAATATTTGAAATCAAGGAGTGTTTTTGTGCTCATCCTGTATATGGACCTGGCATAAGCCCATAATATATTGGCTCTATGTAGGCCTTTAATTTTGTGCTTTTTATGTAGGCCTACGATGTGTGGACTTGATGTAGAATGCTTTGATCTTTGCAACTATCGACACGCGATACTGAATCTGAAACTTCATTCGTTTTGAACAATAGCCATCTGATCTCAAATAGCCACGAATAACTGTAGTGGTCGGTTACTTGGGTCTGACTCATGCCTGTGCGTGTACGATATCCTTGTTTTATTCCATTAGAATTACAAGTCTGATGGGCTCTCTCTTGTTTTTGATTCCATTTTGTTTCAAATTTTTGGGGGTCATGTTATTGAGCAAGACTTGTCTCTAAACCTAAACATGTTTATCCACACATTTAAAAGACAACCGAGATATGACTGAAAATCCCATGGGGTCTCATTCATCTCAACCCTTTTTTTTACATTTAAAAGTAAACTGTCTGCCGTGTAATTACCATAATGAAATAATTTTATATAACTGAGATGATTAGACATCTGTCTTATCCAGTGGCGGTGCGTGGATCATAGTTATGGTGGTGCAGAAAAGTGAAATCCTTTTATGGAAAGAACTTGTAAAAAAATTACTTGTTTCATACCATACATTGGAAAATGAACGGGACTTGTTTTTTTAGCTCAAAATCTTTGAGTTGATGAGATCCAAGCTTCTTTATTTGTAAATTTCCCCTCAATTCAACCAAGCGAATGATTGAGCAAGTAAGTCATCGACGTGTTCATCATTTGCTTCATCATAATCAGTCATAAACTCAGAGACCTCATAAATTCAGTTATGTTGAAATCATGGTGTATAGTTTGCACATACTTCTTGACCGCACTCGCCGAAGCAAAACATAAAAATTCGGCATAAACTATCACAAACTATTAACAAACATTAGCACTCGTACTTCGCACATATATAGTCGTAACTGACTAGTGATAGTCTTGAGGTGAGAGAAAACTTGATCCACAGACTTATTAGTGTTATTTTTTAGGGATTTTCCACCAGAATGGCTGTAGTTGTTTTTTTTCTTATTAAGAACTCTTGTAATGCTTTTATACTAACGTTTAGCCTTGCTGGCTCAAGATTTGACCTTGATCTATAGTGACCTCGCACTGACATCAAGCACATGATGTGCAACATGATGCGCAATAAGACACAACCCCGCCTTCCCTTTTCCAGGAGGCGGTAGAAGAGGAGGTTCTCAGGAGCAGGAAAGTGTGTATTCTGCACTAAAATGAGGCAACCGTCAGGTCTATTTTTAACGCTGTAAATTTATTAGGGTCATGTGCTTCGCCCAGATCTAAATTGCTGCTGAAATTAAAATTTGATACAACTGGTTAATGGTTTTCTCATTAGGAAAATAAACTTCCAAAAAACTTGTTTTGGTAGATTTTTTGCTCCGTTCGACCCAATAGCGCACCGCATCTGGTCTTAAGAGTGTTAAAGATCAGACACCATTTTTTTTCCTGTCGCACATCTAGGATATATAGATCGACCCATTAAAAAAAATGTTATCTATTGGGCCCTACTCTTGACTATACCTAAGAACGCGAGGCCTTTAGTCGGAGATATCCATTTGTAAATTAGATAATTTGTTGCAGTTCATGTGTAAAAGCCTTTGAGTCAGTATAGACGTTCTCTTTTAACATTCTTCTCAGCGGTGGTGTTAATCTAGCCCTGTATCCTGTATATTTTCAAAAACTTTCATGTTTTTAAAAAAATTTTTTTTTTTTTATTAATCTTTGGATTCATGACTGTTTCTTTATTACATAAAGAAAAAAAAAAAGGGAAAAAAAAGCTACCTTCATCACGATTTTTTAATGCCCGGGCTTTACAGTGTATGTTTAGAGATCATCATTTGCTCTGTTTTGGATGCACAGAAAAACAAAAAGATTATTCTCTGTGAATATGAATTGCACGTAAAAAGGAAAAGAACAAAAATTAGATACTTTTAAAATGCATATTTAAAGAGATTTATCCAAATATATTTAAAATTTGCGAGAACAATCATAAACAAAGGTAGGAATACGAATGCACAAAATCAGTACATTCACTAACATTAACACATAAATACACACAGAAGGTGTCGGGCTTGAGAAACTCACTCACTGAATTAAATACATACACATACACACAGATAGTGTTGGGCTTAAACAATATTAGACTCACTGAATCGCAAACACACACACACATTTACACACATATGGTGTTGAAGAAACGAGAAGTATCTTTGCATTTCGGAAATCCCCAAGATGTCTAAAGATAGTCAGCCGATAGAAAATGGTATACTAAAGCGCGAGAAATTCAAACATTGAGACTGAAAATACTACCTACTTTGAAGAAATCCTTCTGTTCAGATGCTGAAGACAGCCTCACTAATAGATTTCCAAGAAAAACGCCTTTCTGTTTATTATTATGTAAAAGCCAACCAGATATACTGTTTGTCACTGAGAAACTGCCCTTTCTCTTTTGAGTGATGGAGATCAGTCGCATTCACAACTGAACTGTCTTTCCTGCAAGATTTCCAAGAAAAATGCCTTTCTATTTTTTATGGCAAGCCAACCAGATATACTGTTTGTCACTGAGAAACTGCCCTTTCTCTTTTGAGTGGTGGAGATCAGTCGCATTCACAACCGAACTGTCTTTCCTGCAAGATTTCCAAGAAAAATGCCTTTCTGTTTATTATTATGTAAAAGCCAACCAGATATACTGTTTGTCACTGAGAAACTGCCCTTTCTTTTTTGAGTGGTGGAGATCAGTCGCATTCACAACTGAACTGTCTCTCCTGCAAATATGATAATATCAAATACATGACTGAGATAGATTTAGAGCTGTTTTGTAGAAGCATCAAAGACTTACCATCTTGTAGTGATTGGGCAGTTCTATTAAACATAAGTCGGGTCAATTTAGCAACGGTATAAGTTGGATGCTGATGGTGTCTACCTAATAAAAAGTAATATAACAGCAATGTTTTTTTTTCTTTTTTTCAGAGATACCCATCACTAACGTGTATGGATTTAAAAAAATCACGAGTAAATATATCAAAGTCTGACATTGCTAAACATTCTCGTCTCTTTAAACGGATGTGTGGATCAGTTATGTTTATAGAGTGATATGATTTTACAAACTAATTTGTCGTTCCTAACATCTAAAGATATATTCTGAAGGAAAATTCTCAAAACCTTCTATCTATCAATCTATCTATCTATCTATCTACCTTTCTATCTATAATAAACACACACACACACACACACACATATATAAAGAAGAAGAGTTAGTAGTCCCACCAAATGAGTCAGGTTGTGAGTCTATGTTACTGAGATCAAATCTAAATATTAAACTAAAGACGTAGAAATTCCCAATACTTTTTGTACAGAAAGTAGGTAGCGTGTCTATAGAAAGCTCTCCACGGAAAGAAGTGTGTAGTGTTCACCCCTCTAGTTCATGGTTTTCATTTAAAATTAATCATGCAGAACCGCATCTCGACTCTATTTTTATGGGAGTGCATGCAGTTAACAATTAACAACAATTATGTATGCATCATGTTTTTCTACCATTCAGCCCCCTATTAGATATAACCTCAGATTTCCCCGATTCTTTTTTTACTATTCGCTTATTATTTTCCTCCAATTTTAAAAAAATGGAACCCTGTTGTTTTCTGCCCCCAGATCTCACAGACTGTGACACAGCAACCAGCAACTGTTCTCTTCTAGGTACGCACAAACGCTCCTTCGAATTTGTATTTTTATGTCCTGCATTATCACAGCGAGATAATGTTAAATGCATTTTAAATGCCATCGAAAATTGGAAACGATATATAAACTTAATTTCTGAAGTTGATCATGCCATGCTGCTTAGAGCTATTTGTTAACCATAGATCTTTAACTTGTCCGCCCTTCCTATGTGTTTTGTTAGGGGCTATAAATAGATTAGACTTCTCCACCTTTTTTTACCATTGCTATTTAAAAACTATGCATCTCGGGAATTCCCCGAGATCCCTAAATTTAGTTTGGAAGTTTTCCAATTGAAATTGTAATATGAAATGCCTCTGATAAAACAATAGCATTCAGTAGAATTTGGCTTAAGCGTCCTATTTGAGTAATGCAAAACTGTGACTCTGTTAGAGTATGTACACGTAAATACCTTTCTATTTAAATGTGCAAAGTAACCAGACATTTCCTATCTTAAATTGGCAATTGATGCAATCCAGCGACACATGAAATTTTCTTTAAACCTTTTTACGTTACTAATCGGCTACACACGGATTGAGAACCCCAAGTGTAAATGTTATCTACCGGTTAAACATGGATTAACCGTTTATGATAGCACTAAGTTTAGACGTTACAAACAAACTACCCATAGCTTTACTATTTTAGAACACTAAATTTAGATATCACTAACGAACTACACATAGCTTTACCATTTTGGAATACTAAAATTAGATGTTACTAACCAGCTACACATGTATGTACCAGTCTAGAGCCCTAGATTTTGACCGTGCTTACCAACTACACATGCACTGCCCAGTATAGAGCCCTTAGTTGAGACGCAACTTACCGGTTACACATGCAATTCTCCTTAGACGAACCCAACAGATCAAAAGAAGTAAAAAAGAAGCACGTAGAATTTCCAATCAGAGAGTTCTTCTTATCAAATAGTGCAAACTAGCTCCATATAACGTTCCACCTTTGAAAACCTTGCTGTGTAGGCGACGCAAATCAACAAAATGCGTAGTGCACCAGTACAGTTCATCGATACATGATATTTGCTGTTATTGAACCTTTAGTATTGAGTAGCGTTATTATCCACCTTATATCATTTGCTAATGTAGGACCCGTCTGTTTAGAAATTGTATCTCGACCAAAACGTGTTGTTTGCTATCTCCATGAATTGAAAACTAAAAATGGCCATCGAACCCCTTGATTCGAGATACGCTTATAATGCTCTTTAAAAAGAACAACAGCGGAAAAAAAAAGTAATACAAATAAAAAAATGTGCTATAGTTTTAACTTACGTTTCTCAAGTTACTTTCGTCGCGATGGGAATTCTTGGAACAAGTGTTAAGATGCCTTATTCAATATTTGCATACTTTTAAAAGAATGTTTATGAAACATTCTACTGGCACTGAATAACGCTTTTATTTTGCGTATCGGCCTCTGTGTTCCACAGATAAAGTGGTAAACACCTGTAAGGCAAAACATCGCAACATCCAGAACGGTACTGAAACTAGTTCATGCCTCGCTTTCATGTACTCAGCCTTCAGGTTCTTTGGCTACTACAACGAAGCTTGCAACACAAATCTCTTCCATGCACTAGAAATAAGGAGCATGAAAGATGATGCCCGAGGTATGTACAGAGACTATCGGAGGAACGTTTTTTCGTTCTCATTGATGATGCATTTTCTCCTACTGTGTAACTAGAAAACATTGTGAATTCAAATCAAGCATAATCCCCTTTGACAAGTTATCCGTTGAGTATCGGAGGTTTAAAAGCCCTACAGATGACTGGTAAGACCTCTTCGTGTAATGTGAGGCTATTTTAAACTTCTTGCTACCGTTGCTGCTCTAACCATGTAACTAGATCTCAGGTCAGAGCATCAGGCTAACATCTCTCCATGACATATTGCTAAGTGGCAACTGGATGTAAAGGTAATTATGGGCGGTATATCACTGATTGACAAGTGGATCTAGAGGTCAATATGTGTAAGATATCGTTGATTGACAGGTGGATCTAGAGGTCAACATTTGTAAGATACCGTTGGTTGACAAGTGGATCTAGAGGTCAACACGTGCAAGATGTCGCTGATTGACAAATAGATCTAGAGGTCAACATATGTAAGATATCGTTGACTGACCAGTGGATCTTTGGGGCGTTATCTGTAACTGACAAGTGGATCCAAAGGTCATATTACATATGTCACTGATTGGTGGGTAGATCTAAATATAAAAATGTTTAATATGTCGGTAATTAATAAGTGGGTCTAAAGATCATTATGTGTCAGATGTTATTGATTGACAAGTAGATCTAACGGTAATTTAAATAACATGTAGACTGATGTGGGCGATCGTCTAGGACTCTGAATTTCATTCATGGTACACATTTCTTACCCTTTCTAAGTGAATGAGGCATATATGGGACCTTGTAATCTACTAATGGCATATCTGGAACTCGCCATATGCGAATTGGGCATATCTGGAACTTTGTAACCCACCAATGGCACATCTGGAACCTTGCAATCGCCTAAAAGCATATCTATAAGCCTTTCTATACCAACGGGGCATATCTGCAACCTTGCTATTACCTAATGGCATATCAATAACCCTTTCTATGTCAATGGGGCATATCTGTAACCTTGCAATTGCCTAATGGCATATCTGTAACCCTTCCAATGTCAATGGGGCTTATCTGGAACCCTGTAATGAGTCCATGGCAGATGTCTAGAAACTTGCGTATAATCGATACAGCATTTTTTGAGGGAATCATTGCTAGAAAAACAGAGCATTAATTGATTATCGAGTTACTGTATTATTTTATTGTACCATAGAAACTGAGAAATTCAATTGGTTGCGAAGATTGTGAAATGTTCTATACAACTTATGGTGAGAACACACTGATTCTCTCTCACTCTCTCTCTCTCTCTCTCTCTCTCTATCTCCCATGGTTTCTCTAATTTCATTTCCTTATTAAGCGTGATGAATTATATTTCCAGAGAAAATGCTGCAAACGAACCTGTCCAGCGTATGGATGGCCCTCCATGCAGCTCACGGCAACAGGGACTTGCAGTGGTTCAGTGCCGACTATTTTACCGAGGTATAACGTCAAATCAAGCCAAAACATAATCTACTATAGCAAAACAAGTTTATAACTGAATTTTATTGTTTAAGTCACTGCGGCTTGGTATCTTACATTGCATGCGGTTGATATTTCCTTCATACCTTTCTTCCTTTTCTCTCTTTCTCTCTCTCTATCTCTCTCTCTCTCTCTCTCTCTCTCTCTCTCTTTCTCCACCTCTCTCTTTCTCCACTTCTCTCTTTCTCTCTCTCTATCTCTCTATCTCTCTCTCTCTCTGTCCGGCACCTCTTGTATCTACACCTATGCGTTTGTTCATAGCTACTAAATGTCTTTGCCTTCACGTTTTTCTCTTTACTTAAAAAAAAAAAAATCTTGTTCCTGTTTCCATTGTTCTATAAATACTCACATACTTTCATTTTTGCTTAGTTCTGGTATTTTTCTCCTCCTTATTCTTCCCTGGCTCGTTCATCTCCTCCTTTCCACTGTGTAGACCTTATATTATAGTTTTTTTCTGCACGGTCTGCTCTATTTCTAATCTCTATGCAATATCAGGCGAGCTACAAAAACTTCACAGAACACTTTAAACTGAACACGTTGCCTGAAGGATTTTATTGCACTATTAAAACCAAAAATGGCTCCTGGTTCCTGCAACAATGTGTCAATCAAAATCAACTGGCCGAGTTTATTTGTGGGATTGGTTATGGTAAGTGATAGGGCACATCTTCAAAACTGTTATGTACGTGGAAGTACTAATTAATCAAATGAAACAAGTTTTGCTTAGGAACACTAACTGGATCTGCCAACATACGGTCTGAATAATTAGCGGATCCATCAACATAGAGTTTAAATAGTTAATGGCATCTGCCAACATATGTTCTGAATGATTAAAGGATCCATCAACATACGCTTTAAATAATTAACGGCATCTGCCAATATTCGGTTTGAATAATTAATGGATCCATCAAAAAACTGTTCCAATAATTAACAGCATCTGCCAACATACGATTTAAATGGTTGACGAACAAACCAAGTTTGCTTTATAATTAACGGATTCGCTAAAAGAATTAAAATATAACTCAGATGGTGGCAGATCTGTTAACTATTTAATAGTTAACAGATCTGCCATCATGCGAGTCATAAAGTTACTGTAGTTTGTGTGCGCAGATAATATTACCTTACCCGATCAAATCTCATGATTTTTTTATTATAAATCCCATGAAATGATTCATGTTTTACTTTCTTATTGCTCCATGGAACCGTTTCACCCTTTTCAATGCCTGCAGAAAAGTGGGTGGGAATCGAAGACCTGTTGCCAGCAACACCTGATATCGAACCGAGATCGTTAGATCCAACCAGGAGCTCAAGGGGACTCACGATGAATGTAACCTGCAGGGCTAAACTAGGTCTGAAGGTGGTACAGACTTCTGTTGTGGCTGAAACTGTTATTTCCATAAGGATGATGATGATGATGATGATGATGATGATGATGATGATGATGATGATGAGGAGGAGGAGGAGGAGGATAATAATGATGATATTAATAATAAAAATATAAATAATAATAATAATAATAATAATAATAATAATAATAATAATAATAATAATAATAATAATAATAATAATGATAATGATGATAATAATGATAATGATGATGATGATGATGATGATGATGATGTTGATGATGATGATGATGATGATATCTCTACTTAGTTTCGTATAATACATTATAGCATGAAATATATAATTATATATATATATATATATATATATATATATATATATGTTAAAACAGAGGGTAGACAATATGTGTTAACGTGTTGACTCCTAAGATCTTTTTCTATTTGTCTCCCGTTTTCAGGGAAATCTGTTATTCGTCCTTTTCTCAAAGAATCGAAAAGACACAACTTTCTTTAAAGCCGGTAATAAAGAGTTCATGAACTATACCTACGGTGAGCAGACGTGGCCAGTATTTCTAGTTAGTACAATTATAAATCGTGTTTCTCATATCAAATATCAACCATTCATGAACAAGAAAAATTTTCGTTTGTGGCCAACTTCATGAGAAATTAAAAGTAACATTTTAAAGTATAAAGGTTTCTTTACAAATTAGTGTTTTCGAACGTTATTCTAACATTAGGGGTTTATGAGATCAAAGTTAATCACAAAAACTGCCGCAGCAAATGGTTTGATCGTTTAGAAAAATTAGGCAATGTGATCATTAAGAAATCATTAATGGTTTGAAATGTTGGAAAAATTAGACATATGATCAGTAAGACAAGAGAATGGTACGATTAGTTAGATAGTCAGACGATGTGATCAGTAAGTCAAGGGAATAGTATGATCAGCTAGAAAAGTTAGACGATGTGATCAGTAAGTAAAGGGAATGGTGTGATCAGTAAGTAAAGGGAATAATGTGATCAGTAGAAAATTAGCCGATGTGATCAGTTAGACAAGGTAATGGTATTACCAGCTAGAAAAGTTAAACAATGTGATCAGTGAGACAGGTTAGACAATGACCAGATAGGCAAGTCAATGATATGATCAGTTAGGCCGGTTGGACTTTGTGATCAATTAGGCATGATAATGGCGTGATCAGATAGACAGGTTAGGCGGTGTTATCAGTTAGACAGGTTAGACGGTGTGATCAGTTAGACAAATTAGATAGTGTTATCAATTGGACAAAGTAATCATATGATCTGTTAGATAAATTATGTGTTTGTGTGATCAGTTAGACAAGTTACGGGAAAATCAGTCAGACAAGCTAGGTGATGTAATCAGTTAGACAAGTTAGGCGGTGTGATCAGATAGACAAATCAAGCGGTGATCAGTTAGACAGGTTAGACAGCGTGATCAGTTTGACAAGTAAACCGGTGTGATTAGTTACATAGGTTAGGCGGTGTTATCAGTTAGACAGGTTAGGCGGTGTGATCCGTTCGACAAGTAAACCAGTGTGATCAGTTACATAGGTTAGGTGGTGGGATCAGTTAGGCATTAGGGTATGATCAATTAGGTTAGGCAGTAGGATCGGTTAGACAGGTTAGGCAGTGGGATCGGTTAAACAAGTCAGGCGGTGTGATCAGAAAGACAGGTTAGGTAGTTTGATTTCTTTCTCTCTCCCCCTTTCTATTTCTCCCTTTTTCATTTTCAATCTCATTTTCTTTCTTTATTTTTCTCTATCTATCTCTCTGATTCTGATTCCCTTTTCTCCTCCCCTCTATCTATACTTTTCCCTCTCTCAGTCAATTTTTTGCTAACTCCCCCGTTATATTTTCATCCATTTTTTATATCTATATCAGTCAACATTCTTCAACAAAATGGCAACTGTATAGCCCCGGCTGAAGGATCACTGTCCATTAATATCACATTTAACATGAGCGATCTCACGCTGGCTTGCCTTTCCTATGTTAATCAAAGAGATATGATGTGTTCGTCAAAGGATCCGTTCTGCAAAGTTTATGGTAACATCGCTGCAGGTAAGATACATAATCTTCACATGAGATTTGTAAACCACTTTTGTAACGCCACATCTCTTAACAATTCATCCTATCACTTCCACTCTCCTCAATACCTTCCACCCTACTAAATCATCTCCTGTCCTTAGCCTCCAATCTACGTTTAACTTGCCTTGCTATAGCCTTCACCTTGCTATATCTCATCCTCTTTGTGGCTTCCGCCCTTCTCTTTCTCCTTACATCCATATCCTCCACCCTAATTTTTCTCCTCCCAACCATCACCTCCACGCTACTATGTCTCCTATCATCCATAATCTCCAACCTACTGTTTTTCCTCCCGTCCACATCCACTACCGTACTGTTTCTTCTCCCATCCATCGTCTACACCCTACTATTTCTCCTCACATTCATAGCCTCCGCCCTACTATTTCTCCTCACATTCATAGCCTCCACTCTACTATTTTTCCTCACATTCATAGCCTCCACCCTACTATTTCTCATCACATTCATAGCCTCCACCCTACTATTTCTTCCCCCATCCATCGTCTACATATTTCTACTTTTTCTCCTCACATCCACGGCCTTCACCCTACTATTTCTCCCCAATCCATAGTGTCCACTCTATTACTTTTTCTCATGCCTGTATCTTTGATACTCTATTCTGTTCACTACTTGTTCTCTTCCTGCCAAGCTCCACCCGTCTACTTTTTGCTTCGATATCCTTCATTCTTCTCTACCCGTTATCTTCGACTCTTCCTTTTCTTTGCCCTCATTCTCTACCCTTCCTCTTCATCTTATCGCCTGATTTTTCCCACTAAACCCTCCCTCATCACCCTCAAACTCATTATTCCTATTGCACCTACCTTGCTTTATTCCCACCTCTTCTTCCTCACCTCTTCAAGTGCTAGTATACAAACACTTTTCCCTTCTTCACTTAAATCATACCCTTGAGGTTTTTAAAACAACGACGCTAGAAATCTGTCACTTTTCTTTCCACAGTGCCAGAAAAAAAGAGCGTGCCCAAGGAGGAGTTTTATAATTGGAGGCGTATTTCTGCTTTCTTTATATTGGGTATCATCTTGATTTTCATGGTTGGTACCGTGCTTTACATCTTGAGAGTGCTCAACATAGGCCAGCTTGGGTTGGAACACACGTAAGCGTAATGAATTATTTCTTTCACATAATGAATAACTCAAGAACACCCAATAAGCTAAATTTATTTTGAAGGGAAGGGAACATTTGAGGTTTGTATTGAAAAATGAGAACCCAAATACATTGTAAGAAGCGCTCCACACTATCAAACGTTTTAGTGATTATAAACGCATTTATTGATGTAAATATCTTTATCAACTTATTGCTGTTATTACTATTACTACTACTACTACTACTACTACTACTACTACTACTACTACTACTACTACTACTACTACTACTACTACTACT
>BLXT01006199.1:1539595-1551826 GCA_019648995.1 Plakobranchus ocellatus | reverse complement strand
GTTGTTGTTGTTGTTGTTGTTGTTGTTGTTGTTGTCATCTTCGTCGTCGTCATCATCATCATCATCATCATCATCATCATCATCATCATCACCATCATCATTTCATATTTGCTCCCCTCTCTTCTTGCTAGTAGTCCCCAAGATTATTATCAATGTCAACGTTGCCATCACCGTATTCATCATCTCTACCCACATTTTCGGGGCGTCGGTGGCACAGTGGCTAGCGAGTCCGCCCTGAGATCTGCAGGGACCTTTCTGTCGCGGGTTCGAGCCCCGCTACCAGCGCCCTGGCCTGACGGAGGGCCCGAAAGCCTGAGATCACCTTGTTGTGGGCTGGCTTTGTACAAAAATCAATCGATCAAACTACCCACATTTTCCTATTGATAACACGTCCTGCGCCCCCCCTCCCCCCCTTCCCCAAATCCCCTTCCTGCCAGATTTCAAGGCTGGGAGCAGTGTAGACCACATCCGAGCCATCGATCCCTACAACTTGATGTGCAACATCTTGGGACTTGAGGCAGCACCGAACAACGGGTCACTAGCCGTGTTTGAACCTTTGATCGCTCCCTCTGCTGGCGAGCGCGTTTCCTCCTCAGCCCTGCACTTGTTTTTGGTCCTGTTGCAAGTTTCAGTACTGAAGACATTAAGTGGTATTTTATTACTAGCCTGAGAGGCATTTCCCAACAGAAGTTCTTGAAAGCAATACAAAACTCTTTTTACATTTTGCTCCAATTCTACCAGACTTCCCTGTTTTCTTTTCTTTTCTTTTTACATTTTGCTCCAATTCTACCAGACTCCCCTGTTTTCTTTTCTTGTCTTTTTACATTTTGCTCCAATTCTACCACACTCCCCTGTTTTTTTCTTTTCTTGTCTTTTTACATTTTGCTCCAATTCTACCAGACTCTCCTGTTTTTTCTTTTCTTTTCTATTTACATTTTGCTCCAATTCTACTAGACTCCCCTGTTTTCTTTTCTTTTTATTTACATTTTGCTCCAATTCTACCAGACTCCCCTGTTTTCTTTTCTTTTCTATTTACATTTTGCTCCAATTCTACCAGACTCCCCTGTCTTCTTTTCTTTTTATTTACATTTTGCTCCAATTCTACCAGACGTCCCTGTTTTCTTTTCTTGTCTTTTTACATTTTGCTCCAATTCTACCAGACTCCCCTGTCTTCTTTTCTTTTTATTTACATTTTGCTCCAATTCTACCAGACTCCCCTGTTTTTTCTTTTCTATTTACATTTTGCTCCAATTCTACCAGACTCCCCTGTGTTTTCTTTTCTTGTCGAATTGTGTTTCATGTAATCCTTTCCAATACCTTTTTACGGGTAATGGCATTTTAAATTGATTTTTTTTTTTATTTTCTTGTAAGAACATTGACTCTTTTTCAACAAGAATAATGTCCTAAGGTAATTATGGCTAAAAACCAAATGCTATCATGTTTTGTTTTTTCGTATTGTACCATCGTGTGTTCAATTAAAAAGGTGGCTATTTTGTACAGTTTTTTTTTCTTTTGTTTTTTCGACCACTTGTTGTGGCAGCTGTCTTGTTGTCTTAACTCATAAAGCATATCTGTTTTAAGTAGTGTACATGTATATTTAATATGTAACTAATAACATTGGTTATTTGTTAACAACTTATTTACCAGACTGCCAACTTCTACTTAATTCAGTAATTTATCACTGAAAAAGAGGTGTGTATTGCTGAAATAGACCAAAAAAAAAAAATCTATTAAAATCATGCCACATTCACCGAATCATTCTTTTTCTTTTACCAGCCAACTACAATGATCAGTTACTGTATGGACAGATCTGGTATGGTCGTGTAGATATGAGTTTTCAGAGTAAAGTTAGAAAATTCAGTTCTGAATACTTCAATCTCAACCCTGAGCTCCAAATCTTTCACTCCGTTTTCTTTTTGGGTACCAAAATTATGTTCCTCCATGTTCTTCCCTGTTCCGCCATGTTTCCCCATGTTTCGCTGTGTTCTCTGGTGATCCACAATGTTCTCTCCTGTTCTGCTAAGTTTCCTCTTGTTCCGCAATGTTCTACTCTGTTACCCTATGTTCGGATGTGTTTCCCGATGTGTTCTCCCATGTTCCGTTATGTTCCTGTCAAAGCCAAAATTATAAGATCGTATCATTGTATTGAGGTATCCCATAACGACTAGTATGCCAAAATTGGGTCTAAAGGCGAGGTCTGTGCTTGGAGCTTGCGGTAGAATTCGTCCCTTGTCCTCCATAGATATAGGCCCTACATCTTCTGTTCAGACATGGCGCTGGACAATGGTCATCCTTGTCAACCTTGAGAATACTCTCGCGCGTAAAATTTGAGAGTTCACCAATTTTTCCCATTGGCTCTTTGTGTTGATCATTCTGATCTCCCCTGCACCTCGGATATCAAATTGTAACTCACTGTTGCCCTGCAGACGATATAGTTGTGAATAATTTTTCCTTGCTTACTGTATCACTAGTGTTCTGCAGACGATATAGTTGTGAATAATTTCTCCTTTTTACTGTATCACTGGTATCCTGCAGACGATATAGTTGTGAAAATTTCTCCTTCTTACTGTATCACTGTTGTCCTGCAGACGATATAGTTGTGAATAATTTCTCCTTTTTACTGTATTACTGGTGTCCTGCAGACGATATAGTTGTGAATAATTTCTTCTTCTTACTGTATCACTCTTGTCCTGCAGACGATATAATTGTGAATACATTATTCTTGCTTACTGTATCATTGGTGTCTTACAGACGATTGAATTGTGACTAATTTCCTCTTGCTTACTGTTTAAAGGTACACGGTTTTATTCCTACTGAAATGCTCTGTTGAATACTGAAATGAGGGCCCATAACTACTAAAGCTAAAATTGCCAAATTGCCTGCTCTGCTTCATTATACCTCAAAGTAATATAGCTAGATTTTGCTATAAATAACTTTATGACAATGCGCGGCAGTTTTTTAAATGGCAGTTAGCATTAAAATTTATCGCTAGCAACATTGTTGTAAAATGATAAGATGAAACTGCTTTTTACAGCTGTAGTTCTGTATCTTCATTCTGCGCGGCTCATCCAATGTTTTTTGATTAACACACTTAGTTGAAAAAATTCTTTTACTCTAGATAATCATGTACTTGCATAGTAATCTAGATTTGCGATGTCAGTTACTGTAAACTACTTAAAAGCTAACGCCAATAGTTTCGAGATTCATAATATTCTTCATATGAAATGTTAGTTCCTGTGAATTTTTTAAAACTTCAAATCATTAGTTTAGAAATATATTTACTCTGGATTTTATCATGTACTTTTATAATATTCTAGATATGAGATGATAATCAAGATATTTTTTTCATGCAGTAGAGTTATGCTTAACAAAGTCATTCTGAACCATTTTTTTTTTTCAACCTTAATTTAATGGAGTATAACCTATGCTTAAATAATGCTGGACGCGGCACACAGCAATTTTGCACGCTTTGCTCAAAGATAGACATAACGTAAATTTATTATTATTATTATTATTATTATTATTATTATTATTATTATTATTATTATTATTATATTATTATTATTATTATTATTATTATTATTATTATTATTATTATTATTATTATTATTATTATTATTATTATTATTATCTAAACTAGGCCCGACTGAGGGGTGGGATAGAGAGGAAAAATTGTCTGGGCGACACATAACCATTACTTCTCGATTAAAAAACACTTAGAAATAAAAGGACTTGCTCTGAATGAGTAAAAACGAATAATGACACAAAAGTTTTTCTCGCTTTCCTATATTTATGTTTGTGTTTTATTTTTTAGTTGTATTGTTAATTGTGATTTCTTTTTTTTTAAGTGCCGATTTTGACAAGAACTGGTAAGCAGTTGATTTATGGAAATTCCCTGTCATAACAGAGCAGTTTTTTTTTTGTTTTGTTTTTTTTTAATGTCACTGTGTGTTTTTAAAACTGTCCCACTTTCAGTGCGCATCAGATCGGTGCGATTATGGTTGAAATTGTACTTTCTTTGCTATCCGTTCAGTTTTTCAATGAAATTTTGTATGGGGAAAATTAAATATACATTATTATTTATAATTTAATTAAGTATAATTTAATCTTGGGTGGAGCAATTTTTTTGCAACCTTTGTGAAAGTAACTATTATATTATATATCATTTCTCTTTCGCATTTGATATATCCTACAATTTGCAAATAAAAATAGAATTCAAAATAAACAAAAACCTGATTAAAAAATCGCCATCCTTTCTCACAGTCATTGATGTTGAACTGTTTCGGCACAAAGCGTTTGATCAACATCAGGAGATGAATGATGATGATGATGATGATGATGATGATGATGATGATGATGATGATGATGATGATACGGTGGTGGTGGTGGTGGTGATGATGATGATGATGGTGATGATGATGATGATGATGATGATGGTGGTGATGATGATGATGATGATGGTTATGGTGATGGTGGTGATGATGATGATGATGCTAATGATGGCACAATTTTGGGAGATGAAGTGAATATGATGCTGGAGATCATGACCCTTGATAAAAAGCGGTGAAGGAACAACACTGGTTTCCATCCCATTTGCGTATTTTTTCTATTTTCATGGGCATACATTCTGTTTCTGCTGGTGGTATATCTCGCCATGGGCTTACATTCTGTTTAGAATTATTGCTCTGCCTCTCTCTTGGTTTACATTATATTTCTGCTGGTGGTCTGCCTCTCCACGGCCTTACATTCTGTTTCTGTAAGCGGTTTGCCGCTCTATGGGCTTTTATTTCTTTCTGTTAGTGGTTAGCCTCTATCTAGGCTTACATTCTATTTCTGCAGGTGGTTTGCCATTCTATGGGCTTATATTCTATCTCTGCTGATGATCTGCCTCACTCTGGGCTTACATTCTATCTCTGATGGTTGCCTGCCTCTCTCTAGACTTACATTACATCTCTGCTGGTGGTCTCTGGGCTTACATTCTATATCTGCAAGTGGTTTGCCTTTCTTTCATACTGTTTCTGCCAGTGGTCTGTCATTCTATTTGCTTACATTCCATATCTGTTGGTGATACGCCTCTCGAGCGGCTTATATTCTATCTATACTGATGGTCTGCTTTTCTATGGGCTTACATTCTATTTCTGCTGGTGGCTTGCCTTTCTCTAGGCTTACATTCTATTTATACTGGTGGTCTGCCCCCCTCTCTCTCTATGCTTACATTCTATCTCTGCTAGTGGTCTACCTCTTTATGAAATTCCATTCTATCTGTGCTGATGATCTGCCTCTCTGTGGGCTTACATTCTATATATATATCTGCTGGTGACTTGTCTTCCTCTAGGCTTACATTCTATTTATACTTGTGGTCTGACCCTTTCTAGGCTTTTATTCTATCTCTGCTAGTGGTCTACCTCTTTATGAATTTCCATTCTATCTCTGCTGGTAGTGTGCTCCTCTATGGACTTACATTCTGTTGTGCGGGTCGTCTGCCTCTCGGAATTCATTTCCAGAATTCCCTGCTTCATCTAAGTTCATCACTCTCTTTACTGTTCATACCTTGTTAATGTTGTTGCTGTCATTAATGTTTCTGCTGATGCTGTTATTGTTATTTTTGTTGTTGTTGTTGTTGTTGTTGTTGTTGTTGTTGTTGTTGTTGCTATTGTTATTGTTGGCGTCGTCATAATCGTCGTTGACGTCGTTGTTACTGTTGTTTTTTGTTGCATTTGTTGTTATTGCTATTGTTGTTCCCGCTGTCACGGTTGTTGTTGTCGTTCTGTTACATTACTCAGCGATGAAAAACAAAATACTCTGTCGAAACTAGAGCTTTTTCAATATTTCTCGTCTAGTTACAAGTACCCTATTTGAGTTTTCATGATATAACATAAGAATTTTGTGATCACAATTGTGGCGCATCCAGTTTGCCAACCTTGTTCGCGCTAGAAACTTGCTTGTGACTTCCTCAGAGCCCACTCAACAAACCTATCCGATCTACATACTCTCTTAAATAGCCAGAAAGGTAGATAGCTGGGTAGGTTGATGGGTAGATGGGTAAGTGGTTAAGTACTATCTATGTATGAGGGTAGGTAAACAGGGCACATGTTTATATATATATATATATATATATATATATAAGTGTGTGTGTGTGTATATGTATATGCACACAAATATTTGTAGCAGCCTAGTGAAGATTCACAAAAGGCTAAGTAATACACTAAGAGAGAGATTGAAAAAAAAAACAAAAAGATAAAGATTGATTGACAGATTTATTGGGTGCATGAATGGATGTGATAATTATGAAGGGATGGATGAAAGGATGAACGGGTGAATAGATGGTGGATGGATGGTAAAATGTCTCGATGGATAATTGGAAGGATAGTAGAGGGCTTTTCATGAATTATTGGTTTTCCAAGCGCCAGCTAATGAGATGTGGTCACGTCCTTTTGCATTTCGCAAAACACCAAGAAGAAAACATGATAAAGAGATTGATGAGTGAACTGAGGCTGTTAATTTGCTGTGCTGCACAGTGACCATAATAAGATTGTCCACGGTTTTTTTTTCTTCTTCCTTCTGGAGCAGAGATTGACTATCAAGTTCCTCTACCCAAACCTGTACTCAGTTAACCTTTAAAAGGACTTTGGTTGTTAGCGATCCCCATCACCAATGAATTGAGATTTTCATTGAATGTTTTTCTCTGTCTATCTCTACTGCGTTTGCAGCATTTTTTGGGGCTGACCTTATTTTCCTGAACTCTCGGAAAAATAGAGTCCGACCTTATTTTCCCGAACAGACCAGATTTTCAGATGAAAGCGCGTCATTGTGTGCCATAAGCAGAGGCAAAGTCAATCCGTTGTCTAAGTCCCCATGATTCCTCGAATGGCCAATGCTCAAACGGCTCAGCAGGGTTTTCTCCCCTCTAGATCTATTACAAATTTAGTTCATGTGACCTGCATGGCCTTCGGTCACTCCTGTAAAGTGTGAAGTCAATGAAAAAGAACACAAAATTTTAACAAAGCATCAGGCACTGATTACATATTCATTCTAAATTATGGGGATTGTCTTGACCTGCCATGCCAATGCACTCAAGTGCAACCAAAAGCTTTCGGGAAAATAAGGATCGGACCTATTTTCCCGAGTTTTCGAGAAAACAGTCACGTTGATTTTTTGTTTCATAAAATACTTACATCACGAATAATTAGAAGCAGGATGTTAGCGAAACGGAAGTAGTAAACATCGTTCTCTCTCGTTGAGGAGATCTTATTGACTCGAAGCATAGAGGGTCGAGCACCAAGGTAAGGTCAGAGTTAGAGAAAGTGAGGGTTTTGATACATTTTTTTTTTGCAACTAATGGAAAAAATTATCAGATTTACATTAATTGATTTAATTATTTGTGATCCTATATGTTTGGGTAGTCCGGGGGCAAGCCCAGTGACTAATCTTTATCTATCATTATCAGCTGCCGATGAAGAGAATAGATCGCTGGCGAAAAATTGTGGAAATGTAAAAAAAAAAATGACAATTTACGGTAATCCCTACCATATGCGGTTCCTGGGACTGTGGGAGTTACTGTTTGTATTGTTTTGGCCTACCGATAATATTGACGAAATGAACTGAAGTGATTTTAATTGATAAGGCCCCATTTAGAAATAAAACGCGAGAGATCTTAAATTGTTTCATTTTCACACTATCGCATTTGATCTCTAAATCGGACGAATCAACTAAAACTCGTATCATTTCATCAGATTTATCGGTTTCGTTGAGACTGCAGATGATAAGGATTACCCAATTTATATTATAACTGTATTTGCGACCTTTTCTTTTCTTTTCGGTAGCTGAAAAAGGCAGGGGCACTGGTGAAGCACTACGGTCCCTACCTTTTCCTGAAGTAGTCGACAATTTCGATTATTTGATGTCAGTGGGTGGGCAATAAGTACCATAAGTGACTAGATCTAACATTAAATCTAGATCTTAAATATCGCCTCTTCTGAGTCTTCATTTCGTCAGTAGCTGATGGTGTGGGGATAAAAATTTTTCAAATTACCGTAGAAACAAACCCAGCCATTTTATATCTTATGAAAAGACATATCAAGATAACAAAATTTTGTTAAGTTTGGAACACTCCTATTTAAGAGATTGGACTATGATTCTAGAATCTTTTGCTTTTATTATTCTTTTCCTTATTGCTGTTTTAAATGTGTATTAAACAATGTACTTGAATTTTTTAAAACCTTATTTACTCTTAAATTGTGCACATGAATGAATTGAATGTTGATGGATAAATTGCTTTCCCAGAAAAGTCACCATGCTTCGTCAAGCTGTACAGAAATTGCTGCCTGTGAGGCAGAACCTTGCCCAGCAGATCAACCGCAACTTTGGTGCTTCTGCTGTTGTAGCACAGAAGGCTAATCTCGACCCAATTCAACAGTTGTTTGTGGACAAAATCAGGGAGTATCGTACTAAGTGAGTCCTTTGTTTCTTTCTTTTTTTTTTTTTTCAAATTATTAACTCCGGTAATGTGCTGGCTGAGGCCGGAGATCAGACTGCCCGGTGGGCGGCTGCCTAGCAGTTTTGTTTGCAAACATTGTAACTGGCTGAGCCAGCTGTACAAATCTGACAGTACATGTTTGTTTACGCTTTATCTCCTATGATTGTTTGATTATGCCTAACAAAGTATATATTTTCTGAAAGCAGCCACTACAAGCATTTTATTGTTCATAGTTGTAAAAGTGTAAAAGTTTTTAAGTTATTTTGAGTATGTTTTAGGGCTTGAAGTCAAGAATTTGTAGAGAATTTACAAAAGCACTAAGAAAAGCTGATTCAACTTACTGCTAGGCTTAGAATAGTCTAAGCATATATAGCAGAGAAATGAGATTATTCCTTTACCCTCCAATTCCCTTGAATAAATGAGACTGTTTCATTGAAAACATTGAAGAAAAAGAATGACATAGGAGATTCAGTAGATGTACTACTCTCATCTTGTAGGAGATTCAGTAGAGATACTACTATCATCTTGCGTTGCTAGCACTCAAAGAGCATTGGTATTGCTTCAAGATCGATGATTTCAGTCACATCTGTATTCATACTGAGTGTGTCTTTTAGCTGACTAAAATAGTAGAAGGTTGCACAAATGCTGTGTATTATACAAGCAGTAGCAGTGTCAATGTTAAAGGTATAATGAGTAGAGAACAACTTATACAGTTAGCATCTGGAAATCTAACGGTACTCTCAGGCTAGGCCTGCTAAATCAGTGCCAAGTGTTGCCTACACACAGTCTAACAGATCTGTTACCTATGAGAGAAGATAGCAAATACAAAAAGCAGATGTGGTTTAAGCTGGACATCAACAACACACTTCTTTAATCAAGTTGCATCACCAAAACTTTTATCATTGAATCAAACATCTTGAATTAAGAGATGATTTGTATGTTGCCCTTCATTGAGCTTTGCAATTTTTAATGCTTACAGTACATTTTTCAGTAAACCTGTGATAATTATCTTGTCTTTAAACACCCAACTGGTAGCACTGATTGCCTTCTGAGCATGTTTTTGATTTTTTGTATGCTGTTATTTGAAGCATGTTTTCAGGGCTTTAAATTCCATCCCATGTGAATCTGAGTATTATCATTTGCAGCCATAAAGAAAGACTTTACATAAAATTGATTGCAGCAGAAGTAAATTGAATAATTCACCTTTTCTATTGCGGACAGTTTTGCATCCTGCATTGTATTTTTTTAAATTATTGCTCTGGCTGTATAAAGTTTTAGGTCACTCTCTCCTATCCTATCATTGCAGATGCATAGTAATGAATCTGGATTAAGATGTAGTTGAAGTAGCTTGGAGAGCTTAAAAAAAAAAAAAGACAATTTTTAGTGGTACAAAAAGACATTTAGATACTATATTTTACTTTTTATAAAGAAAGCAATCTGCAGAAACTGTATCTTACTTGAAAAAAAAAAGAAAGGAGATTAGATAGCTGTATAAAAGTAGATAATAAAATCACTGTATCTCTTCATAGAAGGAGAGGTAGAAGAGGAAATTTTATCGATGTAAAAAAGTAGATCTTTAGATATCTTGCTTGGAGTAGTAAAAAGGGAGACCTTTTTTTTTTATTGCTATAAAAAATAGTAGTAATACATCTTTAGTAGTAGTTTTTCTAAACCAAAACCCTGCTTAATCAAATGGAAGTGAAATTCATGATTTCACCAACTAGCAATTCATTTTTTTTTAAAAATTCCTCCATTTTTCAGATCAGTGGGTGGAAAACTAGTGGATGCAACCCCGGAGACTGAGACAGCTTTGCGTGACTCTTTGGCCAACCTTGAGAGAGCATATGGTGCAAAAGGAGTTGACATGACTCAATTCCCAACTCTCAACTTCACAGGTGTGTTGCCTACTAGATTCTGGGGAAGTAAAATGCGATTTAAAAGCTAAACACCTACCTGGCATCAAGGCCTTAAGCCAGCTGTGTGTGTGTGTGTCTTTTCCTTAGACTACAGATCAGCAGAGAGGCATTAGGAGAAAGGGATGTAACATGAATCTTCGTTTTTTTAATCCAGCTCAACATTTTGCAGTTGTTATTTGTATAATCAGTTGCTACCAGCGAGAAAGGCCAGGTCTTTTTCAGAGGTGTAATACCAATAATAAGTGGCATGTTTTAGATTTCAATCCATAGGCTAGGTCTTGAGGCTGTCACCCTGTAACAATGTAATGTGTACATTTATACATGCACAAGAGATCTTTTTTTATTCTATCCCATTCCTCCATCCCAGCACCTGTCTTAGTTTCTCCCTTTCCCTAAATGCATGAAACTGAAGTTAAATGCATGAAATTTTTTGCAATTGTCCACCAACTTTTGTCAAGATTTGCAATGAAGGCATTCAACTGTAAAGGAATTAAAGACATTGAGATTTGTTCACACCGTTATTTACCATGAGTTTGGCCACTAAAATATAACATTGAAATTTCTTATAAATTGGTTTAAATGAGATAAGGACAAAAACAATATTTTTTACTTTTTGGGGCAAGGATAACCAGACTTCTAGCTAAGACCTGTAAGAATGTGGGTGAGAGTTTATTTTGCGACAGACAAATCAGTCCTCAGGGAGGACTACAAGTTAGAGGGTCTGTGAATTAATTCATGCATCACTTTTAAAAAAAGTATTCATTGATGAAGGCTAGAGAAAGCTATTAAAGGAGACATGAATTCTCTGTAACTTCTGCTTCATTCAAAAGTTAAGTAGAAAAATATATTTACTGGGAGCACCTTGCTTGCATAGGCTTCTTTCCATACATTAAATTGTGGAGATAGAAAGCAATTTTAGAGACAGACCTTACAACATCTCAATTCATATCAAGAAAATTAAATACAAAAAAGGAAAGTAATAGGCAAAGGGGAAAAATGTGTGTTATCATCACAGCAAAATTAGTCAGGTGTATGTGCAATAAATTATAAGATGTTGTTGTCATAATTTCCAATTTCTTGCATCTGAATTCTTTTATGATTTTCTGGATAATGTTCGTGTTTTATACTTTTTAAATCTGTGTTTCGTGCTCGAAACATATTTTCTGTGGCCAAACTTTGGCAAAGTATGGTGGAACGACACAAATAAAAGAAAGAGAAAACTTGATGCAAAGGAGTTAGGTACTGGGGACACCAATGACAGTGTTCTTTTCCTAGTTTATGCATTTTTGCCATGTTTTAAAGTTACCATTTTTTTTGGTGCATGTGAGTGAAATAGACTAGCAGAGAAGTTAAAAATTTTATGTTCAATTAACATCTTTCCAAAATATATAGTTTAATGCATTTTTTTCTTTTTTTTTTTTGAAGTATAGATCAGGGTTTTCCCTTTACACTTAAATACATCACACCTCCCCCACCCCCAAGAGTCATTGCAGCACTGTTACCTGTTGGGTGGTAGGTGCTGAATGTATTCTCTAGTTCTCAATGTCATGTAAAGTGTCATTGAGAGCGAGGATTCAAACTCACAACCTTATGTTTACAGATCCTGCGCCAAACCACTACTCTGGTGCTTGCATCTTTTTAAGAGGCCTGCCCCTGTGGCATGTTGTAGTCTTGAACAGTTAAGGAGTGTAACATTAACTGCAGTGTCTTTGGTCCCTTCAAAAGCTTCTAGTTGACTGGTTTGTTTTGCTGTTTGACAAGACCCACCATTAAATTACACATAATGCCAGATTAGCAGACATCATTTTATCTGTTGCCTTTTTTTTCTTTTTTTTTTTT
>BLXT01006199.1:1497891-1507980 GCA_019648995.1 Plakobranchus ocellatus | reverse complement strand
ATTCACTGCCTGTTTGAAGATAGGGGATTTTTTTTATCGTTGAAAACTGTATGTAAAGTGTCTTGATTAGAGTAATACATGAGCAAAATCACTGCGCATTTTATGTACAGAGAAAAACCACCAAGCAGAACTTGTTTCAGAGCATTAAATTTGAGAGATGTTTGACATCAATTAGTTTCAGCTTTTACAGCATTCAGGTAAGCTAGATCGAAGAAGAGAACAAAGTAAATCCAATATAAAATGTTTGCATACTGTGATTGAGACACCTAAAGTAATATCTTTATTGTGTTGTGCATGGAGACAATATTTGTTCAGATCTGAAATTTAGTGTTGAAATCATGAAAGATAAGAGTTCTCCACAGATTAAGGAAATGACAAAGCACATATATTTTACCAGTTTATTAACTCTAAGTATATTGTATGTTGAAAGTGATAACTTTAGATCTAATTGTACTTAACTCTGAAAACCTGCAGTCGGGGGCTGACTGTGTTTGTTCTCTCATTTCAGCTGTTCTTAAAAATGCTCTGTCTGTATGAAATTTTCTCATGCTTTTGGCTGGCAGTATGTAAACTACAAACCCTGACAGTAACTTTCCTTACTGATCAGGGCCAGTGAAGTCCAACATTCTTTGTTGAGAGCAGAATTGATGCACCTGGCACTCATATGCAAGGGTTCATTGGCAAAAAAAGCCATTTAAACTATTGTCAATTTTCTTTTCCAAAACTTGGAAAAGAGAAAAATGGAAAGATTCACATTCAATTTTGGTATCGTTTCTACCTTTAACCCTATTCTGTTTTTATCTGTCATTCATGGTAATCTTTAACTATATGATCATACTCTACTCTAGAATTAATGATTCACTATTATCTTCATTAAACTGTGTGATTTGTGACTTGCAACTTAAATCCACTGATTTTGACCTTTTCAAAGTTCTCGAGTGCCTTCTTTGACTGCTATTCACGCTATTTTGTTCCGTTTTATTTCTGTAAATAGAATGGGATTTTTCCTCTGCACAAATTGTGAGGTTGCTCATCCAAGTAAGTGCCTGGTTAACAAGCAACAAGCTTAGCTGAGAACTAGTTATTCTCTGTACTTAGCTGGGTCTGATTAGGACTGTAAGGTTCACTAAGGCTACTGGAATAGTTGTTGAAAGAGATGGACAAGATGTCTAGACATGGTGAGCAAAGGGTAGAGCCAGTGGTCTTATATATGAATATATATGTTACAGAAATTGAGGAGAAGGGAAAATACAGGCTTAGATTTGGAAAAAAAAAAAAAAAAAGGAAAGGTGCTTTTGATTGACACTTGATCATCAACAATGATGATTTTCCTCTAATTGGTTGAAAATGGATGGTTTTGCATTAAGTAATCAACAATGGATGTTTTAACTCTTAATTTGTGAACAATGGATTCATTTGTAAGATAGTAGATTTTCCAAAGTAGATATCATCATGTGGATTAGATGGGGGAAATGTTATTCTCTGTTAAAGAGAAAAGTCCTTGATCTTGTTTGTCAAGGGGGGGGGGAAACTTTAGTTCACACAAAATTACTAACAAGTAGACAACAAAGCTGTTGATTGGATCTGATTACTTGATCACTTACGCTTTTGCAAAGCAACATCACAAGTCCTGCAGTGTCCATGTACATAGTATATATTATATATTATTATCACTAATTTATTCAAAGATTATGATCTGTAATTATTATATTTTATTATTTTGATACTGATGCTCTAATTTAATAATTTAAACATGCATACCACTTTTACCATTGTGGAAATGTCTTGAGACTTGTGGAAAGAGTTGGCGCAAATCGCACTAATATTTTCCCTGTTAATTTCACAAGGAGAAGATTATGGTGGTGATTCGGAGTTAAAATATGAGTCTTTTAAACTTCTTTTACAATTTCATTTTAAAGAAAAGAAAAAAAAAAACGAATTTGAAATTCAGTTTTTTCCACAAGTATAATGATGCTCTATTTAGCTTATTAGATCACTGGTCTCAAGCCCCATGCCCTTTTTTAAAAAAATTATTTCCGTATTTCAAAAACATTTCCTGCATGATTTGGCTTGCGCTTTGTCCATCTTTATATGTATGATGATATTTTCACATGAAACAAACACAGAATTTGCAGTATAGAAGCAAAACAAAAGAAAACACTCAACAATGTGGCGTTGCTTTTACAAAGAGCATAGGTTTGCTACAAATAGAATCAAGAGAACAAGTTTGTAATCGGGAAAATGAAGTTCTGGTACAGGTGCGTTCACTTAAGCGCAGTTCTTATAAACAAAGTGTTTCAGATACGCAAAGTAAATTGATGATTCTTATGATCTACAATTACTATAGAATCAATAGAATCACTATAATTTATGTGCCCAAGCAGTTTGAAGTATATGGCCCTTATGAGGGGAAAGCAATACAAGAGATACTTATATATTTCTTTTCTCTCTCTCTCTCTCTCTCTCAAGGAACTTTATGAAGCTTGGGCAAACGTTGAAGCCAAAAAAGACAAAAGAGTAAACTATCACCTAAAAAGTGAAGTGGGTCCCATGATTAAGCCAAGCTTTGGGGAACCAGGAGTAGGGCCCTGATTGATCTTGGCATATAGCATTATGAGGAAGTTTACCATTGCTTTCCTCGCCACATTTACTTTCGCCGGGTCTTAAGAGACTTAGCTATCCATTTAGTGCTGGGTGGACACAGAGGATCAATGATAAATTGATTTGGCCCGGACTGGGATTTGAACCTTGGACCTCTGACTTGGTACCCATCTGCGCTACCAGATATGCCACTGCTCCACCTACCTTAGTGAAAGTTTTCTCAAAATTGCTACATTCGACTTACTAGAGATAGCCTCAATACAAAGCCATATTACACTTACAGCAGCATAGTTGAAATCCACAGACAGTCAAAGCCTTTTTGTGCCGTGAGATTTATGGTTGCGCTGATTAAACCAGTGCTTGTTTCAAAATGGACAAATATTATCTTTTTTTTAAAAACATATTTATATATAAAATACCTCAACAGAAATGTCATTTGTCCAACTGTATTGAGTGTGTATGCATTTATCTTTAAATTGGTTTTTCCTCTCTCCTGTGCTGCACTGTGTTGTATGATGGTAGCACAGGAAATCTGTTTTCGAAATGTTGGATCTCTCTGAATGTTGAGATAACGAGAATGGGTTCTCGCACATAAGGCCCTACTCTATAGCCTGAACAGGCCAATCTGCAGGCAGAAACTAATAAATCTTGTTTTTTCAAGCTGCCTTCTCCCTCCTCCTCCTCTGTCATTATTGCTACACATAATGTGAAATTTTTTTGTCCGAGTTGAGTTCTCTGTCTGTGATAACGATGGTACAAGGAAAAATTATGACTCTGTGCTATGTTTCTTACAACTCGACTTCCCCCACCCCTTTCTTCTTTTTATATTTTTTTTTTCTAGATGTTAAAAATGACTGTTGCAAAGAAGTTAAGGGTCAGAAAATGATTAAATGGATCTGGTGATTCTTTTCAATCTAAAACTATGTGTGGAGATCAATCCACATAAGTTACCAGTTACGTCAATATTTCAATTGATTATTGATGTAGCCCGAGCTGCATGGTGTGAGGTTTTGTGTTATCATAATGTTTGTGCATACAACAACACTTTTACTTTCTATCCCAATTTTTTAACATGTATGCCTATTTGAAGATTGTACTTTAATTGCATTTCTGAATCTTTATCAATAAAATTGTCCAAAAATGGCCAAGTTGCTCTGGTCGCCTCATAACTTTGCTTTGTTAAATTTGTTCTTAAAAATGAGGACACTTGAAATAATTTTCTTGATGCTCTGCTTGTCCTCTTGCCATGTTGTATTTTTGATTTAGTTTAATTGATAGTAAGTCACAAAAAAAATTGCATTGAAATTGCTTTGCTTCAAGTTTTAGTGCTCTTTGCTTGTTTTCTCCGTCTTTTGCTCTTTTTGTTTGGCCTTCTCAAAAATCTGTGGATTTTTTTTCTGTATTTAGTTTGAATTCTCCTCCTGAACTGAAGCAGGTTACTTTTGTATTGATTTTGTATTATGTGTGTGTGTGTATTTATGTCAAGTTTCTGTGACAAAATCATGCATCAGATTGTCTATACTGTCCTTGGTTGGATGATTCTTGCCTTGAAATCTACCTCACGTCTCTAATTGTTTTGCTTTGCTGGCCTTTTCTTAACAGGATTAATGTAAAAAGCAGTTGCAGTCAAATATTATTGGAGACATGAAGAAAAAATAAATTCTTGAAAAGATCGATTTCAGTGGTTGTAAGATCTGTTTTGATAAGCATTCCCCCCTTCTTCCAACTTTTGTGCACATTTTCAACTTTCTTCAAATTTGTTTAGTATCTCTGTGGCAGATTGATGGGCTGACTAGATTCTGTATTGTGATCACCCTCTGTTCTTGCTCCAGTGCTAACTTGAGGCTTCAGACTAGCCCTAATGAGTTGCACGTTGCATGGAATAATTTTGAGAAAACAGAAATTTTACGTTTGTTTCTTATTTTCACTCTCTTTTCACTACCGGTACTTGTTGATCAGAATCTTAAAAGCCCAATATCTTGGCCGAGATAACAGTATTTCTCCCTCTAGTTTTTGCCAGTGCAAAGCTTACTGGATGCTGTTTCTGGCTATATTTCACGTTTGGACTGATCTGGGGCGTTGATGGCACAGTGGATACTGAGCCCACCTTGAGATCTGCAGGGACCCTCCTGTTGTAGGTTCGAGCCTCGCCACCAATGCCCTTGCCTGACGGAGGGCCTGAAAGCCTGAGATCACCCTGTGTGGACAGGCTATATACAAAAAACTTTGGCCTGGTCTTGAGACAAGTAGGAAACAAAGTGCCCTGAAAGCTTCAGTCCAGGTTTAATGAGTTCCATGTTGCTTTTAACACAAGTGAGAACAATTTTTTTTTTTCTGGTTTGTTTTGTTCCTTCTTTTTCTTTCTTCTTTTTTTTCATGAAGTGGAAGTGCTTCTCTATCTGCATGGAATCAAAATACTACCTGTGCGCAGTTTCCACCCCGTGCAAAACTTCCAGAATACAGTTTAAGGCTTGACCCTATTTACCTGTGGTTGTTACCTGACCCTATCTAGCCTGCATACCTGGCCTCCTGAGCTACTCCGATTTAAAGGGCATGTTCTCACCATCAACCGTGATGGTCAAAGGTACATCCCTAGACCAGAATGTAGATAATCATAGACCTATTACGAAGAGAAGGCTCTTATCCCGATCCGGGGGAAATAAGACCAGTGGAAATGTCGAGAGCCATTCCTAGATGACCGGAAGTAGGATTTAACGGTCGTTGTATTAAGTATTCAAAATAGAATTCAAAACTCGCTCGGGCAGGTCTCGAGTTAGATATGTAGCATGCCTGAGAGCGAAATGTATTCAACCCATATTCACTGCTGCGGCTTGTGGTGGTGAACTGCACAAACTAGTGGCACTTTGGCATTGGATCTTTAGCAGTAAAAGTGAAAATTATCTCCGTAATAATTTATATTCACATGGGCAACCTTTGTTGGATGTTGCAACACTGTATTTTGTACATAAAATATTCATATTAGTATTGTTTATTATTATTATTATTATTATTATTATTATTATTATTATTATTATTATTGTTATTATTAATATTATTATTATCACCATTATTATTATTATTATTATTATTATTATTATTATTATTATTATTATTATTATTATTATTATTATTATTGTCATTATCATTATCGTTATTGTTATTATTATTAGTAATATATTACTCTTGCTATATGCCCTGAGACAAGTACCAACTTAAACAAAATCTTTTTCATTCTTCTTTGTTTCTTTTTTTTTAATCCCTTAAAAATGCTTTTTTTTTGTTTGTTTTTCAAAATGCATATCACTTGGCAGACGGTCATAAGTCTCTTCTATCTTAAGGCAGTTGTCACTGTTGAAAACCTCACAAGTTTGAAGCTTCAGGAAATATCGCTAGTAACTGAAGATGCCGATTTTTGATTCATTTCCACTGCTTTCTGATCTACATTATCATTTTGTATATGCATTAACTTTGAAATGATGGGCTTGTCTCGTTTGTTTTTTGCTCTGGTTAATCCAAGCTTTCTAGTTGAAGTCGAGCCGTATATTATAGTATTATTTTAGCTCTAGAGCTGTGATAACTTTTACACCAGTAAGTGAGGATTTGCTGGAACTCGAAATACGACAAACCAGCTCTAGTATGACTGGCATTGGGCAAGTTTTATGTATTAATATAATTACATTGAGCCCAGAATTCTGTATACACCTTTATTTTGTTTATATGTATACTATTTAATATTATCATTACAATGTTTACACTGAAGTATGAGGTTAGACTGAAGAGAAAAGTCTGTGTGGCGAAAATGCTCCTCGAGTCGGCTACAGACTTTAACCTCTTTTGTTTCTTGCAGGTTTATCTAACCGCCAGATGGCACTGGTGATGCTGTTGTTTTTACCATAGCTTTTGTTTGCTCCTTAGTTATGGTGCATTTGGCATGTTTTTGGAATGAGACTTGAGACTGCATTGCAAAAGATTTACTTCTTTCTTTCCCTTTATCGGCTTGCTTTGGTCTGAAGCAAGGGTTTTTATCCTGATTATTTTTTAGAACAAAAACAATAATGATATCATATTGAGAAAAGAGCTGAGTTGTGTTGCATCTTGTGAACATGTTTGTGTGGATAACACTGGTAGTGGTACTAATAGTGCTCACCATATGTGGCTAGAAATTATTGTATGTTTATTTGTTTTGTTTTCCACAGTCTGCCTCAACTCATTCTCTCTCTCTATGTCCCTCTCTCTTTCTCTTTCTCAGTATCCTCTGTTTTTTCTCTCTCGCGCTATGTCTCTCCCTCTTTATTGCTCTGTTTCTCTTGACTCTATCGCTCTCTCTTTGTCCCTGGCTGTCTCTCTGTCTTCTCTCTCTATATATATCTATTTATATGTCCATCTATCTGCCTTTTTCTTTCGTCGCTCTCTCTCTCTTTAACATTCTATCTCTCCCTTTCTCTATGTTGCTCTCTCTCTCGTTCCCTACCTTTTGCCCTCGCCCTTTTTTTCTATCCTTTGCTTTCTCTCTCTCTCTCTCTCTCTCTCTCTCTCTCTCTCTCTCTGTTCTATCTCTCTGTCTCTGTGTTCTGTACTTTCCTCTTTCTTTCTCTCTCTCTTTCTCTCTGTTCTATCTCTCTGTCTCTGTGTTCTGTATTTTCCTCTCTCCCTCTCTGTTCTATCTCTCTGTCTCTGTGTTCTTTATTTTTCTTTCTCTCTCTCTCTCTCTCTCTCTGTTCTGTTTTTTTCCTCTCTCTCTCTCTTTCTCTCTCTCTCTCTCTCTCTCTCTCTCTCTCTCTCTCTCTCCTTATGTCTACATGAATCTTGGGGATGACCATAATGTGCCGTGAAGACAGTAGCTAGCCCATATAGATTATTGGATAACGGCAGTGTACTGTGAAGACAAAAGTTAGCATATAATAATAGAATTTCGGGACAAGTGCAGTGTACTATGAAGAAAAAAGCTAGTTTGGGATAAGTACAGTGTGCTCTGAAAAAGAAAAAAACTAGCTTATAATAATAGACCTTCGGGATACGTACAATGTACTGTGAAAACAAAAGCTGGCCTATAATAATAAACCTTCGGGATGAGTACAATGTACTCTGAAGATACAAGCTAGCCTATAAATAATAATAAATCTTCGAGGTAAGCATATGTACTCTGGAGACAAAAGCTAGCCTCTAATAATAGAATTTCCGGATAAGTATAGTGTACTCTGAAGACAAAAGCTAGCTTATAATAATGAATCTCGGGTATAAGTACAATGTACTCTGAAGACAAAAGCTAGCCTATACTAATGAATCTCCGGTATAAGTATAATGTTCTCTGAAGATAAAAGCTTGCCTATAACCTTCGGGATGAGTATAATGTACTCTGAAAACAAAAGCTAGCCTATAATAATAGAATTTAGGGATAAGCACAATGTACCCTGAAGGCAAAAGCTAGCTTATACAATAATGAATCTTCGGGATTAGTAGAATGTACTCTGAAGGCAAAAGCTAGCCTATAACAATGAACTTTCGGGATAAGTACATGTTCAACTTCAATGTACTCTGAAGACAAAACCTAGATAATAATAATAAACCTTCGGGATAAATTCAATGAACTCTGAAGACAAAAGCTTGCCCGTAACAATGAACTTTCGGGATAAGTACATGTACAATGAACTCTGAAGACAAAACCCAGATAATAATAATAAACCTTCGGGATAAGTTCAATGTACTCTGAAGACAAAAGCTTGCCTGTAACAATGAACTTTCGGGATAAGTACATGTACAATGAACTCTGAAGACAAAACCTAGATAATAATAATAATAATAAACCTTCGGGATAAGTTCAATGAACTCTGAAGACAAAAGCTTGCCTATGACAATGAACCTTTGGGATAAGTACATGTTCAATGAACTCTGAAGACAAAAGCTAGCCTATAATAATAAACATTCGGGATAAGCATATGTACTCTTGAAAGCAAAAGCTAGCCTATAATAAACCTCCTAAAAGACCACGATGTATTGTGAATACAACATGAAGCCATAAGGACCTTCACGATGACCACAATGTACATGCACTATGAAGACAACAGCAAGCCTAATTAGGCAGGTCAGGCGGCTAGAGATCAAGACTTTCAGTATAGGCCTACTTACGGGCCTTTTGCATGGCTCCGGCCAGTGATAGAGGCATGAATGAACTTCATCATTAGGCCCAGCATCTTCCAGCAATAAATTTTGAAATCACCATTTCTGCGTTTATTTAGGCCTAAATTTCAAATCACACAGCAGTTGAATCTCCAACATGGACTTTTAGATCTAATTTAACACTTCAATTGACAGTAAAAACAAAAACAACGTACGAAAGAAAAAAATCCAAAGTTTTGCCTTTTGGAAAACTTACTTTTTTAAAACCATGCAACAAAAAAAATTCGCTCATTTTTTTCGCGGTTTTGTGTTTCTGTGTAATGTTTGTTTGTATGTATGTTCAATATGTGTGTTACTTCTGCTTATTTATGTGTATGCAATGCGAAAATTGGAACTTAACCGATCAAATATGTACATTCCAAGCCATATATAGACAAACATAAATATGTCACCACAGACAAGTTCAAGCCAGACGACTTTTCTTTTGGAAACAAAAATAAGAGCAAATTTATCTGTTTTATTGTCGGATATTTCAGATGAATATTTTCGCAATGTGAATCTTGATACTGAAATAAGCATTGTAAGTAGTCACTAATCTTTGTCCTTGAGAACTCGATACAGAATAAGGTTGAAAAAAATAAACGTGTTACTATTTATAATACTTTTGATTCTAAAAGTAGACCTTTCAAAATTAAATATGGCTTCATAAACTAAAGTGGCGTGATGTTGTATTGCTGCACGTAGATCTAACGTTGAGTCACTCAAAATGACATTGCCGCGTTGGCTCCAAACTTTTGTGCGGTCAAAGTAAATTAGGATTTTGGTTGTTTTGAAAATGCAGATTAAGCAACGGTGTATCAAAGTGTTCAATTGTTCTATATAAATATTTTTAAAAAAAAATCTAAACTGAACATTTTATCTTGGCCTAAATTTCTTTGAGATTGTTCGTCAGATGATAAATGACATCGAAGAAGTGGTCTAGAGTATGTCGACGTTAAGGCTGAAACAAGCTGCTGGTGATCAGTTCGAATCTCATGAGGTCTAACCGTCCCACAGGTTGGCTGCGTAAGGCCTGAGAGGCGGTTCACATCTGTACGTGTGAAGTGTAAGCAATTAGTAATTAAGATGAGGTGCTAGGACAAGAGATAGACATTGTTAAAATAACGGACAAATTGATAGTAAAATACTGAGAGGTGCTAGGACAAGAGATATACATTGTTAAAATAACGGACAAATTGATAGTAAAATACTGAGAGGTGCTAGGACAAGAGAAAGACATTGTTAATGTTAGAATAACGGACAAATTGATAGTAAAATAATGAGAGGTGCTAGGACAAGAGATACACATTATTAGAATAACGGACAAGTTGA
>BLXT01006199.1:1433971-1445567 GCA_019648995.1 Plakobranchus ocellatus | reverse complement strand
AAAAAAAAAAAAAAAATACTACTCAACATTAGGTCGGTTCTTCATATGCAAAAAGGAAAAAACAAAAGGGGGAGTAAAAAAAAGGGGACATGACTCCAATCATTCCCTTTAAACGGGAATTCCACACATAGATTAGTTTTATATACAAGTTATATAAATAAATACTATCTTTGTATTTTGTTAATTCACATGAAAGAAAAAAAAAAAAAATTTCAGATCCTTTGCTCGAATCTCATTCCTTGCTTAGTTCATACAGGAAAAAAAAAAAAAAAAAAGAAAAAGAAATAAAAAAAAAAGCTAAGCAATAACACAAGCAAAAGCACACTAAGTCACAAGAATGTTTGACCTTCATTCAGCATCTCCGCAGGGCGAGGCGCTATCAGGATTTTTTTTTGTACAAAAATAAACAAAGACACATCCTAAACGTGAAACAGAATCAGAATCATCTGCTACACGACAGGATCAATAACTTAGGCGATCAGGGAGTCCATCTGCCGCTCATATTGCTCACGTTACATAAGGAACAGAATATAAGGGTGGGTAACTAATTTAGGACAGGTTTGCATTGAAATGGTGCTCAACCTCACCTTGTTGATGGAAGAGGTGGAAGAAAAGGTCATTTAAGAGCGGGGAAAACTTTGTTGGGTAAAATCTTCATAATAATCATCGCCATCATCATCATGAAAGCAACTCTAGTGAATGTAAGCAACTGTTCACAGCTGTGAAAACGATAACATACTAACAATGACGATGATGACGATGATGATGATGATGATGATGATGATAGTTTTCATAATATATATGTAGTTGTGATAATACCAAAAATAACAGCAATCACATAAAAAAAATATACAATGTTAATTATTGATGATGTAATGAAAGCAGACAAAGAGAAATAAAAACAACAGCAATGATGATAATAATAATAATAATAATAATAATAATAATAATAATAATAATAATAATAATAATAATAATAATAATAATAATGATAACAACAGCAACAACAATAATGATGAAACTTATTACAAAAAATATACTGCCCCCCCCCCCTCTGACCAGTACAATTCAACATTGAAAAGATCAGAGGAAATCACATGTAATCTTGACATAAAACAAAGAAACAACTCTGGCTATATAGTATAACACTCTAGATTGTTTTATGCTTGATTAAAGTAGGAATTGTAAGTAAATCAACCACTGTCTGTGGCGACAAACTCTAACGCTGCTACATTGAATCGCCAATTCATATTATAAAAAAAAACAAACAAAACAAAAGAAGAAGGAATATTTGTGTACAAAACATACACACAGGCTTACTTTTTGTCATTATTAGTTGAATGAGAGACGACCTTAAGTACTTACTAATCCTAGCATAGGTTTAAATTGGCCAGCATCTCGCATTATGAAAGAATCATTGTGAGGCAAACTGGGCAGATTAGACACATTCTTGGAGCAGCATGTTGATAGGATTCACTGTGGTGTCTAAAAAAGTATCTCGCCTTTGTATTAATTTTAATTATTATATCGAGAAAGAACAGCTTTTCTCTACATCACCTTCAACCTTTGCATTGAGGAAAATACCTCGTCTCTATCTCAGTCTCAAGTTTGTACTTTATTGGCTCCTCTAGTAACTTTCTGTATCTATTTAAGACAACACAACATCACTTTCTGTAATCTAGACAAGGCGATGTCACAAGTTTGTACTTTATTGGCTCCTCTAGTCACTTTCTATATCTGTTTAAGACAAGACGACATCACAAGTTTGTACTTTACTGACTCCTATAGTCATTTTCTGAATCTTGTTAAGTGATATTCTGTAGCTGGTTAAGACAAGGCGATGTTAAAAGTTTTTACTTTTTTGGCTCCTACAGTCACTTTCTATATCTGGTTAAGACAAGTTTAGACTTTTTTTGGCTGTTACAATGACTTTCTGTATCTTGTAGACATGACAAGGCAATGTTAAAAGTTTGTACTTTTTAAAAGTAATCCACAGTCACTTTATGAATACAGTTAAAGCAAGGCGATGCCATAAGAAGAAATAATGTTTTTCATAGGTGGCTGCCATACTAACACAATTTTGTAATGTTTGGATTTCATGGTTTCATCTACACACTGAAACTAGGTGTGCTTGGCAGCATCTTCTCTACTTCATCCACTCCGCCAGACATGACTCACAGAGAATTCCCATAGCTTTTCAGCAAAGAAAAGGCCACTTAAGAACAGAATCAATAAGCATCAAAAGCCAATCGGTGGACATTCCAGTTTGCCTTGTTTTTTGAGGTGGGAGAAAATTGGATATTCACTTGGGAAATGATTACATGGCTTTGCAATTAAATATACATTGGTTTCGTTAAAAAATGAAACCTTGAGGGTTAATTGTTAAGTTCTTTACTATTTGCTAGAGTTGCTTGTACATCAAACTAATTGAAAATCTTAGAAATCAAAAACACCACGATGATTTTGAGGGAAATGCAAATGGAGGGGGGGAGGGGGGCACACCATCTTTCATTTAACACTAAAATATAAGCCAGGAGGAAATGCGAAATCTACATATATAATATTGAGACCGCATCTAATACTGTCAGAACTAGTAAAGTCTACTTCTAAGCCAACACATTTCAAATGCAATTCTTTTTTCTTCTTCTGGTTAATACAAAATTAACACAACACCATTTAGTTGTCATCAATCCAAAACTCACAAGACATGTTAAAGTGAGTCTGAATGATTTAAAAAGTGTGAAATCTGACTGAAGACCAACTGCATTTGGACTAATTTCAGGATTCCCATGTGGTAGAAATGGTCCACTACACTATGGGCACTTTCTTACAGCAGAGAGAACAAAACACGGGTTGAATTTTAGCCTTTCAGGCCACCTTAAATCGCCCTAGGTCCTAACAATCGCTTAGTTCACCCAGTCAACTCAATTCAACTCCGTGATCTCAACTTCTAAAATGTCACTTAGGTCATCAAAGGTCATTTCAATTCACCTTGGGTCACCAAAAGTCACTCTAAATCACCAAGGTTGACCAAGTCACCAAGGTCACCTGAGGTCGTTTTAGTTCACCTAAGTCACCCAGGTCTACAAAGTCATCTCCAAGTCAGCCTAGATTCAGTTCATCACAAGCTTGAATCTGGTGCCGAGATATTGTGCAGTAAATAGTGTTTAAGAAAATTGCACGTTGGTTTCAATGCTAGTCTCTATGTATCATTGCTCAGTTCTGTCAATAGAGGGTCAGGTTTTTTTTGTTACACCACAACATCCCAAACAGATAAAACAACTTTATGAACAGGAGATATATTCACACTTATTAATACTCAAAATTTGGCACAAACTGCTTTTTACAACCACATTTTCATGTATATCTAAGATTTGCTTCCTCACCAAAGCTGACCCCTTTCACATACAGTTGAAATTATTTAATGAACCACAAAAAAAGAAACTTAGCAACAAACATTAGAAAAAAATGTGTTCTTTGGGTGAAAAACGAGCATGATGATTATCATATCTTGATATGCTTTTTGTTGTTGTTACTTCAGTAATACTTCAAGCTACAGATGTGAAGCATTCCTCCAAAAGGAGTCAAGTTTTAGGTCAGCATCACTGAGGCAAAAGAAGAATTACTTGAAGAAAAAGTAGACTATTTAGTAGAAAGTGCAGAAAGTCTTTGGTATGTTCCACTTCTAGTAAAATTTTTTTTTTTTTTTTATTAATGTGTAAAATGTCCTTAGTATGTTCCACTTCCAGTAAAAAGCTTCTATTTTTTTTAATTAATGTGTAAAATGTCCTTAGTATGTTCCACTTCCAGTAAAAAGCTTCTATTTTTTTTTATTATTAATGTGCACAAAGTCTACAGCATATTCCACTTCTAGTAAAAGGTTTTAATTTTTTTGTATCTATGTGAAAAATGTTTATAGCATGATCCACTTCAAGTCAAAGCTTTTCGTTTAAAGCCAATCATAATGCAGAACCACATCTTGCCAAATTTGGAAGGCCAGTTACATCTAAGCCTTCTGACCAGATCTGAAATGCCAGATATCACAAGGAAGACTTTTGAGATAAAATTATTTAAATACCCTGGTTTTTCCCTCCTCTTATAGCATATTCAAATATTTAAAATCCTAAAATCTTTGCACAGAGCTGCTATTGACTTTGCAAGGCTAAAAACTAGATTGAGATTTATATCTAATAGTGGGTCCTCTTCATGAAGTGTATGGATTGCAGTCTCTGGTTGTATAAATCCCTTTAAAATGTTCAAACTGCAAATTCTGACTTATTTAAACTTTTTTTGGACACATCGTATGATTAAGGTGAAGGTTTGGTACAAAAAAGAAACAAAAGAGACCTTTTAACCATCAAAAGGGGGAATGTACAAAATTCAACCGCTATGGCTGTTGGTCAGTATAGGTGTCAAAAAGCTATGATTTCACTCAAAAATGTCTAAGCTTTCTTTAGCTCAGGTAATTAGTAATGTAAATCTGTCTAAAATATTTGTTATTTTCATGAGTGTATATATCTAAAAAGTTGTCATAAAACTTATGGCTTAAAAAATGGAATACATGTTTATGATAGCGAGCAAGATATGTAGCACTTACATTAAACAATTATGGCCATTTTTTTAAATAGTAACAGCATATTACATACAAAAGTGAAGCTTCGCAAAAGGGCATTCAAAATCAATATGATTGAATGAATGAGAAGAGAGAAAGAGAGAGAGAGAGAGAGAGAGAGAGAGAGAGAGAGAGAGAGAGAGAGAGAGATAGAGAAAGAGAAAAAGAGAAAGCGAGAGAAAGAGAGAGAGAGAAAGAGAGAGAGAGAGAGAGAGAGAGAGAGAGAGAGAGAGAGATAATGCAGATGTGAGAAGGATATAAAAAAACCCCAGAAATTTGTCGAGAGTGTAAAGAGTGGCATGCACAATAATTGCTCAATGTCTTACAACTTTGCCTGATGCATTATATGTTACAAATTTACAGTCTTTTCCTACTAATCCAAAACCTCAAGGTTAACTAAAAACAAAGAAAAATTGTGACAGCACTCTCAATAAACTTAAATTTGTTTTCGTTAAGGCAATGTCATAAAAAAATCTTATAGGTCATAAAATAAATAAATGGAAAAAATAAAATTTGTTTTTTGTGACTTTGAATTATTCTTCAGGTGGCTTTACAACATATTAGATGTCAATATTCTTTTGTAATAAGGACGAAAGCTTTTTTTTTTTTTGTTTATTGCAATAAAACTCAAGTTTTAAAACAAATGATAATAAATTAAAAACAAACAAAAAAGCAAATAAAAAATCTCTGGAAGCGATCTTTGTTTAGAAATGATATCACACAATAAACTTCATATTTTATAATCAAGAATCTTTCTGGGCGAGGTGGCATCTATTGATTAACCTCGGAGGAGGCAGAGTGCAGGGCATTGAGCAGCAAGCAATGAGTATGGTACAACAATGTAGTGATTGAGCAAGACCAAACCAAAAAAACACGGCACACTGCACAGCAGAGAACATCTAGGCAATCGCTTTCCATTCACTGAAATGGTCACACTTCCAGATGATATATATAAAATACTTTATGACAACCCCTACCCCCCCAAATTCATTTGAAAATGAACTGAAATTAATTAAAAGAAACTGCCAAAGCTTTCATTTTTCTCCATTTTAAAAAAAGAAAAATAAAGAAACAAAAAAAACTATGCTTAAATGAAAAAAAACCCATTTCAACTGAAGTCCCTGACTTAATACACATTTTGCTACACGTTAATTGAGAGAGAGCTACATACCCTTCTTGTGACCTGTACAAATGAGCCATGCATCAGCAACTGGATGTCTGGAGATTGGCTGGTTCAAATCAATGCTTTACTGCAGTTTCTAATTAACCATATTGGATGGGTTAAGCTGACTTCTCTGCGCAGATTTTAAGTTACATGAGACACACATATATTATATGTAATATGTAAAATTGATCTAGCTGGTTCATCATTAAGGGCCTTATATGTTCTTATATAATAATAATGCAGACGACTAGTAAAGAAACAGCTAAGTAACATTTTTTAGCTTTCAAGGTGTTTTAGATTTTAAGATTTTGATATTTTTAAATTCTTCTGACAACTCCTCATAAGGTTATAAAGCGTTTGGTTTGAGTGCTGTGGTGTTTAGTAATGAGTTTAATGGATCTTTCCATCACTTCTGGTGTACTTAATTGATGTTTGGAACTGATGGGGGTCCACTGGACTGAACTGGTTTTTCTCTCGCAATTGCATTGTATTTTATTGTTTCATAATCATTTTTCTGAAGTTTGTTTTCATTGTTTGAAGAGCTGGAGAATGGGAAAATTAATATTACAGCACGCTTTTTTCGCATTGTTTTGTGGGAAACGTTAGCCGAAATTGTAGAACTTAGCAGCTTTTTCACTAGATTTGCATAAATTCATTGTAACTGATGCTCTTAACTTGCTTTTCTTTAATAAACTGTGATGAATTAATCAGTGCCTAGCATATTTTTGAGGGTCATTTATCAACTGAATGTAACCTGGCTGGTTCTTCACATATTTGTGCATGCGTATACATACAAAATATACACACACACACACGTTTCTAAATATCTATTATCTCAAACCTGCGACAGATCTAACTCAACAGAACTGGTCCCTAAGATTTCAGCAAGGATAAACAGAAGTTAAGTTTAAACTCCAGCTAAAGGGCAGGTCTACAGACTGAGATCAGGCTGTTTTGTTTTATACAAATCAAGAAGTTGAAAGCAATATTTATGACTTGATGAAAGTCCATATTAATCACCCATAATATCGGAAGGCCTGGAAAAATGACAACAACAAAAGGAAAAAAAAAACAAAAAAAAAAAACTTGCAAGTGATGAGAATAATAGAAACACATAGGTTAATCAAAAGTGACTGGAAGGCTCACAGGATGACTCAACTCAATGCAGGTTACCGCATTGGTGAACAGACATACAAAAATCACCCATGATGATATAATACAGTAAATAGTATCATATATAATACTTGCCAAATACAAGTACATACACAAAAATCCCCCTATCCAAAAACAACAAGAGGGAAAATCAAAAAACACACCAAGAATATGAATAATAAAATTGAGCGTATAATATCATCAAAATTCACACAAACGCGTAAAAAAATGAAAACAAAAAAATCAACTTTTGCGCATCACCCAAGATTCAGAAAAAAAAAAAATTTACCAAATTTTCACAGATAAAGTGCACAAAGCTTGAGCCAAATTTCTTGCAGAAAGCCCTCAACTGAATATCTACACACTCACACACCAACAAAACCATCCACCATCTTTACTCTCTTACAAATCAACCATTTTCATACACCTAAAGGTCTCCACTTGTTCCTTTTTTGCCGCTGGTGATTTTTTTGTTAGCTCAAATGTAAAGCCCATGTTAAATATGGAAATTCATCATCATCATCATCATCACAGCGGTCCATCTTTGATAAGTGATCCTCACCCCTTCCGGTCTTAGCCATGCTTTCCATGCCGATGTCATCTTTAGTATATCTTTCTCTGTAAACTATTTCCCTGTGTACTGTGGCTTGCCCGAACCTCTTGTTCTATGAGGGCATCCTTAGGGAAGACACAACCCAAGACTTAGAAACACAAGTCTAGACGGCCGGGTAAAGCCTTTAAAACAACCTTGTTGGAGGTTTCGTATGCTATAAATAAATTGCTTGTAGTTGTAATGAACATAAACATGGATATGTACGGATGTATTACATATCATGAAAACTACATGATAAAAAATAACTACCTGGTTTAGATCACTGAAGCAGAAACACAAAAATTCAACAGGCTTTATATCACTGGGCACCTGTTTTGAATACCAATATCAAAATGAGAGGTCAAGATATTAAGATCAGAAAAAAAAAAATCACCACAGCCAAGGGCTGTAGAAAATAAAGGTGTAAAAATTTGCTGTTTGGTTGCACTTGAAGCAAAGAGTGAAAGCTGGATTTAAATATTGTTACTCCCCTAGTCCATTAAAAGCTACGGATTACAGAACAGTTCAGCTGGTGTAAAAATACTTGCACATTCCTATGCTTCTATTGCATATTTGTATGGTTCTGATGCACATCTGTATATCTATATCACAAGCTTGTTTTGCACATTTCGTTATTATTGTGTTACTCTTTCACAGGCTTGTGATGCACATTTCTTAGACTTGTGACACACATTTGTAATGTTCTGATGCACATCTGCATACTTGTATTGCACATTCACTTGTTTGCATTGCTGATTCTTACACTTGTGTTGCACATTCATAAGCTTACATTGCACATTTGTATGCTTGTATATATACATTTGCAAGCTTGTGTTGCACATTTGTATGCTTATGTTGCACATTTTATACTTTTATTGCATGTTCCATGAAGGTAAAAAATCCAAACCGAACAAAATTGCTTCACTCTTGTGGGTTTACACAATAAAACCTTCTCATAATGTTTACAAGGAATTACCATGAAAATACTGAAAGGAGAGGGGCGGGGGGGAAGGAATGGATGGGTGTATTTGATGGTGGTGGTGTGAGGTGTGGGGGAGGAGGAGGTAGGATAAATTACGTGTTACACTACTTTGATCGCAATAGAGCTGGAAAAGTTCAACCAGTTCAGTATGAAAATAGTCTGTCAATCTGAAGACCCAGAAAGCCCCGTGCCAGTTGCCTTCATTATTGCCCAAGTAGAAAACTAGCAGTTCAGAACAGAATGGCAGTGAAGGCTTCAGCTGATGGAACAGCTGGGTCAATCCTAGAGGAATAGAGAGCTGTGCTGAGGGCGGCAGCAGAAGATATGCTGCATTCCTTACTATGTAGAATGATAAGAGGTCGCCCGGAGGGCCGTCACTCCGATGAGAAAGTGAAGATTATTGCGGGATTGTGTTGTGCTATGCTGTCAAGTGCTCAATTGTTACTGGTTTTAGTGGCTCGCTGTCATCCTCGGGGTTGCCTTGACGCAGGTGGGCAGGTACAGTCTGGGGAAAATGGAGTAGGGCCAGGTGAAGAAAAATGAGATAAATATGCAAATACTTAATACTGTATGATACCAAAGGAGCATAAACAGCATTAAGATCTACACTGCTTGATCGATAATTAATAATAAAGAGAAAAAAAAAGGGACAAAGCATAATATGTAAGGCAAGCCTTTCACTTATGCACCATTCTTAGTTGCATTTGCTGAGGATTAATCATGATATGGATCATGAAAAACAAAAAAGCACAAGAAAAAAGATGATAAAGTTGATGATGATTTGTTAGCAATGTATCTACTTATTCCGTGATCTCTGGGTAACATCAGGCCTGGTAGTTTTGGCTGAATTAACTTTTTCCCCATAAAGTTGCACCAGTTTTTAGGCTGAGTACTTTAACCTAGGATCGACCACAATGATGATAGTGGTAATGCTCATGATGCTGAATTAGGCTAATGGTGAGGGTGATTAAGATGATGATAATGATGGGGATGAATGTTGAGGTGATGGTGATATTGGTGATGAGATCCATGATGACGAGGAGTGGAGGAGGAGGATGATGATGGTTCTGGTGGTGATGGTCGTGATGATGAAAACGATGATGATGATGATGATGATGATGATGATGATGATGATGTTGGTGATGATGGTGGTGGTGGTGGTGATGGTGAAAATAATGATAATGATGGTGTTAGTAATTGTGGGAGTTATAATGATGGTTATGAGGATGATGGGTGATGAATATGAGGATGATGATAATTCTGTTCAAAGAAGATATGATAATTACAAGAACAATGATAATATTGATAACAAAGGTATCTCCGTTAGTGACATAGCCATCACCAGCGTTTAAAATGCAAACAGCCTGTTGTTCTGACCTGTATAAGCACATCGGCATCAAAGTTGACACTGATCCAGGTATAGATGGGGAACACGCCCACCCCAGTGATGTTGTACACAGCTGTGTTGAGGCCGTCTATGTCCTGACGTTTTAACCTGGTGGCAAACACTTTGTACCTGGACAAGTGAATAAAGGGAGAGAATTAAAAAATTAATAATAGCACTGACTAGTGGATTCGGTGCACCTGAATATTTTGTGGGTGAAGGGAGAGAATCCAAGAATCAACACCAGAACTAAATGGCAAACAATTTGCACCTAGATATTGAGTGGGAAAAGGGAGAGAATTCAAAAATTAGCAACAGAACTAAATGGCAAACAATTTGTAACTGAATATATGTGTGAGTGAAGGAAGAGAATCAGCAGAAGTAAATGGCAAACAATTTGCACCTAGACATTGAGTGGGATAAGGGAGAGAATCCAAAAATTAACAACAGAACTAAATTGCAAACAATTTGTAACTGAATATTGAGTGGGATAAGGGAGAGAATCCCATGATTTACAACAGAACTTAATAGCAAACAACTTGCTCCTAGATATTACATGAGTAATGGGAGAGAATCCAAGTATAAACAAGAGAACTTATCAGCGAACAATTTGTCCCTAGATATTATATGGGTAAAGGGAGAGAATCCAAGTATAAACAACATAACTTATCAGCAAACAATTTGTCCTTAGATATCATATGGGTAAAGGGAGATAATCCAAGCATAAGCAAGAGAACTTCTCAGCAAACAGATTGTTCCTACATATTATGTGGGCGAAGGGAGAGAAAGCAAGGATTAACTACAAGTTTTCCCAATATTCTTCTGCTGGAAGTCCTTGAGATTAGCCAAACCATTTCCAATCTTCAGACTTGTAATTCCCCTTGTCTTAAACTTCATGCAAAAAAAAAAAAACCAACAGAGAACACTATGATGGTTTCACAGACAGAAATAAATCTTTGGTTGTAGTTATTGTTGTTATCAGGTTTTTTTTATTTATCTTTAAGGACTGGTTAGCAACAAAAGTGTAACATTCTGCCTTAGTCAAATGAGAAGTAGTATTGTACACAGACTTAACACTGATGATAATGCTCTTTATTTAACTACCGCAGCATAGCAGGCAAGAGAAACAAAAAAAAAAAAATTTGAGAAAATTCCTCAGAAAAAAAAAAAACAAACAACAGAGAACTGGCAGTTGTGCTTACCTTTCAGGATTATTGGACCATCCCCCATATCTGTGACGTATCATGTCATATATACCATATTCTACTGGCTTACGGAGCAGCTTGAAACCTTTGTTCCATGCCCTGAAATAACAGAACCAAAATATGACTGTTCAGAAGTCCTTGACCTGCAATTGATATATTCATAGTTTAACGATGATTACCTGTCTAGAGACGATACGAAATGAACCAGAAATCTTTTGAACACTTTAAATCATTTGCCTGAGGGAAATTTTACAATAAGCTTTGGGGTAGTGTAAATTGAGAAAAGAAAATAATATAGAACAGTGTCGAGGTCTCGGGGTTTTTAAGTTTGGTGAAAGAGACATAAAAAGAAGCTTAAAGTTTAAAATTAATTTTTTTCACATTACATATTAATGATTATCATTCCTTCTTGCCCATTGTGAAGCAGTACATATATTTTTAATAATAATAATAATAATAATAATAATAATAATAATAATAATAATATAATAATAATAATAATAA
>BLXT01006199.1:1321130-1333516 GCA_019648995.1 Plakobranchus ocellatus | reverse complement strand
GGGGGGGGAAGCAAGAGAAAACAAGAAAGACAATGAGAGCAAGACAGTGGGAACAAGAGAGAAAGAGAGTAAGAATAAGATAGAGGAAAAGAGACTGAAAGAGGAGAGGAGAGAAGAGAAAAAAGGAGGCCAGAGAGACCCTGCAGAGCAGATAGACAGGACTGAGAGAGTGGGGAGAGAAAAAGGAGAGAGAGAGTCACAATTCGATACTGTAGTTTCCTGTAGCACATTTGGTTTTGTAACTCACTTAATGCCCCTGTGGATTAGACTGATATTTTTCATGATGATGGTAATACGCAAGGTAAAGTACTGAAATCGGGCAAAACTTGAAAACTGCAACAAAGGCTATGTTATTTAGTTACCTCCCTTTTGTAATGAGAAACAAAGTTTGGCAATTTGCAACAATTATTACACGTAATTTTTCTGTTGTAAATTGTTATTATTATTTCATATTAAAAAAAAAAGAAACATTTTTTGAGACAAGATTTAGAATTGCCTCAATTTTTTCACTTCCTATATTGTGCTGTGCAAAGGCCTTTACATTGTCATTTTTATGACTCTGACACAAGAACTGACTCCATCAAGATTTCTAGATCAAGTAAAAATTCTGCCTTCACTTCCTTTACTATACATATATCATTTTAATGTTACAGCTTCATTAAGCCTCAAAGTATACAGCCACCAATGAGCATGACAGCTAATGCAACAATTTTACTGTTTCTTTTAGTACTCTAAACCAAAGTATACATAATGTAAGCCATAGGTGTAGTTACACTTTTACAAAGAACAATGTACAATGTCTAACATGTGCGGTGAGTTTTAGTGCTTCTTGGTGCCAATATACTTTGAGCTTAAGCTTATATTCCAGGCACGCGCTCTAAGTTGCATTACGGCAGCCTGTACCAATACCAATCTACCTATCCAACTTCTGTGACTACAAAATTACAAAAATCGTAAGAAGGCTAACACTAATCTGAAAGCTAATACACTGTGTATCTTTAAAAATTTTTTCACCTTACCTAGCTATCATCTTTTCCATGCCCTATCCAGTAAATCCCAAAACATTAACAAGCTTCCACCAGGGCTGCAAACATTCCCATCAAATTCTTCTACTTACTGGGGATTCCACTTAAACATCTCTGAAGGGAAAATCTTGGTAAAAGTCAACCCCGTTTTGCTGTTCCATTTTTTTTCTCTCTATATTTTGGAATGGCTATAGGCAACTTTTGCTAAACAATTTTGGACTTGAGGTACTGATTTTATCCAGAGTCCACTGTACACCAAATCAGTTCTCTTTAGGGAAGTTCTTGCTTAAAGTCCACCCAGTTTTACAGTCCCATTTTGTTTTCTCTACATTTTTGCAACGGATGAAGTCACCTGTTGCTGTCTGTGTACAAACATTTTAGGTCTTGAGGTACTGACTTTTCCCAGAGTCCACTCTACACCATTTCACCTATGCAGGCCTGTGGACACTTCTAACAATACAGTGGTAACACAGGCATCCAATATTCGAAAGCACAAAATAATTCAGCCCATAATGAAAGTCATTGGGGTAAAAAAACAGGGAAATAACAGAATGCTGCTGCTGTTGTTAGTGAATTGCTGTTTTGCTAATATAGACGCATTATTATTTTCAAGCTGTTCCAAAGAGCATGAATTCAAAACTGCTTTCACTTAAAAATACACATTTCCTTCTTGATCTTTTTTTTTTAAATTGCACATGATGCTGTGACATAAGGTCTTGTAATGTCCTGGCTTGTTGTGTTGTATTTGCCAAAGGTTAATAAACGTAGAATTATTTTCAGAACACAGACAAATAGCTGGGGTAGTTGTGACTTTTTATCTATTACCACATACGACATTATTTTCCAGCATTGCACGCATCACGTTTGTGTCATGTATTTTGTGAGCAAAGCTATGCAAACAGTCCTCTCTTGCTTGACAGAAATTTTATGTCTTGCAAATAAATAATGCAAAGTATTTTACAGTGCAGCAAATATATATATATATATATATATATATATAAATATAATTATATATTTGAAATCAATAAACCCTCATTTGTACAGATCATCAAGACTGCAGGGGAGAAAAACCAAAAAAAAAAAAAAAAAAANNNNAAAAAAAAAAAAAAAAAAAGGAGGAAGAGGAGAAGAAAGAAGGAGAAGAAGAAACTGATTTTTTATTTTCATGCACACTCACGCTGTGTGCTGGAGCTCGACTCTGGTACGGCTTGAAATCAGCTGATCCTTGTAGACCTCAATCTGTGAGTTGTCATCCATAATGGTGTGTTTGTTGTTTTCCCACAGTATCAGTTGACAGTCACCTGCGTGGATGTCCAGGTTGTATTTGTTGATCAGCTTTTCCTTCTCCTTGATGGAGTAATACAGAGCAAAAAATTAATACGAAGTCAGGATGTTATGAAGCAGTGGCATTTTAATAAAAGATACGCTTTTCTTGCCACAGCATCAAATTCACTTAAAGTTATATTGGTATTTATTATATTTTATTATTTAAGGCATCTAAAGTGTGTTTGGGGCAGAAATGCAAGTTCCTCTGCACTTTGCTAAAGATCTTCTGTGTACTAGGCTAAAGTATTGATGTTTTCTTAATTTATAAAAAAAAAATATAAGTTTTTCGATTTTCCCCATGATCTAAGTCAAGTGAAAAATCCTCAAGGCTAAAAGTTGGAGTTTATAATTTTTCTCAACATCTAACAGACCTGAAGTTCTACAGGGTAAAACTATAGGTTCAGGGCATTTTTCCCAAATTTCTCTATCGACTTACCTTAAATCTATAAGTTTAACAACATTTTCTCAACTCCTGCATGATTTCAGATGTGCACTGGGCAACACATCTATATCAATTAATGTGTGTACAGGGTAAAAGTTCCTTGACTAGTTGCTCTTTCAAAACTTTATTTTTAAAAAGTTAAAAAATAGGATCTTATTTTACATTAGAGGAGTGTAGATGATAATGCTCTTTTCTGAGGTTTACCATGGCAGTGAAAAAACTTTTTTTTTTTTTTAATTTCACAGTGCACACATTTTTCAAGATGAAAAGGGACACACTGCCCTCCAGATAGATCCTCATGAAAGAGATTATTGACATCATTTTGATACAATGCAAAGAGAAAAACGTTTTCATGTTTAACCTCTTAGTCTTACCCTCGCTTCTCTTCTATCCTCCAAAGTATTATGCATCCTTAAAATATAAGCACATCCACCCGAAGTAAACGTTTTAGTAAATTTTTAGTGTCTTGAATTCACCATGGTGAGGATGGTCTAAATGAAAGAATGCAACTAAAAACCTATCCTGAGATCCTGAAAGTATGCATACATACAAAGGTATCTTTTAGACTAAACAAATTATAAAATTATTAAAAAAGAAATGCTTCGGAAATCGAGTCAATAATAATCATTTCAAGAACAAAAAAGAAGGGAAAAATTGGGACTTAATACGAAAAAACGTAAATTATTATTACTAGCCATTGCTGATTTTTTATTATTTCACTTACAGGAATTCTCAAGAAAACAAAAGTTACGCACCAAACACTTAATGTTGTTTCTCCCATGAAGCTTTGACTTCCAGGACATTATTATTGAAATCAAAACGTCTACCTGTATATTTTGTTCCGAAGGCTTAATAAGGTTTAAATATGGTTATAAAATGTCAGTTTGTTAATCCTTAAAACAACTTCGGGATTTTAAAATATGCTCAAATAAAATGGCATGATGTAGAGGAACACATCTATATTTTTTATGGATTTTATTGTTGGTCCACAAAAATTTGTATAGGCATTACATGTTTCAGCTTAGCTCCATTATAAAAAGATTATATGCAAATTATTTATATCAATGATGTTGATATAGGTGAAGTGCATAGAATGAAAAATTATATTATCTTCTCAAGGTTAAAGCAGACGATTTTTTAAAATTCATTTGTTCTCTAAAATTAAAGAGCTTTTCAACAAAACAAGGACTGTACCATTTGTTCACGAAGTGCAACAGTACCCTTTGTTCATGAGGTGCAACAGAAACATCAGGCTTTACCTCAAAGACGGTGTTCACCAGACCCAGATTGACGTTTGACATTAAAGCAGGACCTGGGAGCGTCACATGTTTGACCTGGATGCTGTCCATCTGGGTTTCTATGATGGAGAAAAAACAAACGCATATACACATGTACTAAATTATGGCTGTAATTATTAGTGGGAGATAGGCCATCCTTGCTACTGTGGCCACGATCCTAATATATGAGCTTATACAGGGAGACTGGTCTGGGTGTTCAGAAGTGTCTCTGGGATAATTATCAGAGTTCTATCCACAGTCAGTTTTTAGAGCTGTTCAGATTGAGCATTTAGTGCCTCTGTCATTTAGACCTAATTTCATCAGAGGATCTTTTTCCTAAGATCATGGGTTTCCACTTTCAGGCAATGCACTCATCCATTACCTGCGATAAAGACCAGGCTACAGTGTAGAGTTTTACGTTGCTTTATGGGAGCAACAGTCACTGTATAAGATCCTCATGGAACAAAGGACACAAATTAAATTGTGGTAAGTGGCACTTTTCCTGTGAATAACAGAATTCTAAAACCTTTACATGCCTGGACGTCAGAAGGCCTAGAGGTTCAGGGATTTTTCTCAGTCACAAACTATATTATTATTGCTGACAAACACAACAACTAATATAAAATATTAATGGTTTCTAAAGTAGAGTTTATAAGAGGCATTGCATTACACACAGACAGACACTCCCAAAAAAATAATGAACTATGCACTAACTGACGCCCATGACCGACTGGTTCTCAAACTAAATGTTGGACTACGAAGAATTAAATCATAAAATAGGTAGGGAGGGGTTGCTTCACATGACTGACTTTCATTTCAGGTCTCTCAAGGAGGACCTGCTACTGCTACTTTAAATCAGACGGAAATGAATTGATATATACCAGGTCATGTGATCTGAAGTGAATTTGTAGACATGTGTGAACTTGAGAAAAGCCTTCACAATCTACCAAGTGTGAGATATGTGTAGCTCCTCTGTATTCCATACGTTCATTATTTGCATGCTTTTGAAAGACTAAAATTTTGCTGATATCTTGCTTAGAATTGAAGCTACAATATTTTTTAAAGGAACATAGCATCAAAACAAAAACCCATTCTTTTACTTCACAAAGGCCTTTACACAAAAATAGTGCCAGTGGGTTCCAATAGATTTTCTCAGATAAACTATACATTTTTAAATAAAACTCTCACATTTAAAATCAGACTAATCACTAGACCTATCACAAACTTTAATAAGCACTGCAATCAGCCAAAAAGATCCTAGATGGTCTACAAATACTAATGTGCAGTTATTATAAAACAACTGCTATCATTGTTACTCCAATTAAAGCTTTGTGAGAACATTAAATTGAAAGTCTAAAGCTATGCAAGTAACTGTTTCTATTCATATAACTGATTCGTTTAGATCACTGGTCACAACTCTATATATGTATGTATGCAGCTGTTTCTTAGATAGATTTTTATAAGTAGGCCTACATACACCGAAAGAGTAAAGCACCATCAATTTATATACACAATGTTTACATTAAATAAACTTCTACATACCAGTACTCTTTGTGGATCCATTTCTTTTGCCTGAAACTGAAAGAACGAAAAAAAATAATAAATTTAATTACAAGAGTATTGGCAAAAGATTTTATTGTTTTAAAAATAATTGATGGCCTAACTAATCAGAGCTTCTCATATTAAAAAAGAATATTTGTTTTTTAAGCATCAGTTTTTATTTCAAAAGGGTTTTGAAACAATAGCAGGGAGGTTAATTACTGAATGGTAATGGTATGTGCTGATACAATATCTGTCATCCATCTTAATATCACAAGAAAATTGTGGAATGAAAGTAAAATCTGCTACAAATATATTGGGTTTAATTAAGAACTTCATGAGGCAGAGACTGCCTCCATTATTTCTACACAAATCTATAAAAATAGAGCTATTAAATGAGTTTTCAGATGCACTAAGAGAGTTATCTTAGCCCGTTCAATTTTTACAGGAAATAAAAAAAGTGAGCTCTTATAAAGATTCATTACAAACACATTAGCATTATATTTACTTCACAAAGTGTGCTTACTTTGAGCACCTTTTTGCAATCCACAAAAGTCTTACAACTTTCATTTCAACACTCTCAACAGTTTTACTTCTATTGATTGGTATATTTTGCTAGATAAAATAATGGACCATACAGTTTTATACAAAGCTAGACAAGAAAAATTGGAAAGATTAAAAGATTGTGTGAAAGTAAAATAAATCATTCATAATGCTGATTTTCTGCTTAAATTCTTCATAATTCAACTATAAATATATGAAAAGTCCTCATTGATCTCAAACTATAGAAGAATCAAATTGTAAATCAAGCAAGATTGCAAATGCATTTCTCCATCTAAGATCATCATTTCAAAGAATGGGACATAAACTATACCATACAATATATACTATACTATACAAAATAAGCCAGACAGGCCTCAGCTGGGCATTGAGGCTCACAGAACCCTGTCCTTCAAGTATTATAGAACAATGCTAAAGATGACCTGTCACTGCAGGTACATGCTTCATCAGGTATTCCAAGGCCCTTGATTGAGTACAATTTTATAACTAACAAGTTGCTGGCAAACCAAGTAAGCATTTTCCACCAATTCTCATTGCCCATATGATGAAAAAAAAAGACGTTAAAAAAACCCATCTTCACTGAAAATAAATTCACACAATATCCTAAACAACGAAAAAAACTTGAAAATTTAAAACATTTAGAATGACTAGGAGTCAAGAGCAAACAAAAACAATGGCATGAGGAGACAATGACAAACCTTTTAAAAATCAACAAAATATTGACAAAAATGAATCTAAACAAAGCTTAGAATCATACACCAGATGTGTACATACAGTATATGTAGATCTGTACCACCAGCTGCATTGGGTATACAGGAAAAAAAGAGAAAACATAAATTATGTAATCCTTTCATTGAAACAAGGCAACACTATATTAGCCCTTGAAAAATAAATAAATTACATCCAGAAAACGAGGAAATTTATCAGCATTAAAGTTTTTCAGTTCCTCAGCAAAAAGACATTAAATGAAAGAGGGAGAAGACCAGCATGGAGCTGCACAGATCACATAAAGGACTGAAAATGAACTTGTGCTATGGCAGTGGTGGATTCTGGCCAGATGGCTCATGTGTCAGATCAAGATATTATCACTAGATCTAGATCATTTGGGACACACGCTCTAGGTTGCACCAAAGTGGTCTTATGTAAGTCCAACTTAACTCTAAGCTGGAGTCAGCTGAATTGCTCTTGAGGTTTAACCTTAAAAATCTCTGTTGCTCCAAGTGTGGTTTAGCTAAATGAAGGTTGAATAGAGGTTCATAGTTTGAACTGGTATTCTTGCTTGCCCACATTGGGATTTCCCTCACTTATACTTTCACTTTGAACAAAATACTGGGAATTCATGATACCTGCATTGTCTTTGAAGAGATTTGCAGTGTTTGCTTGCTATTTCCAAGATAGATATTTTATAATGCTTGAGCCGAACATAACGCTCATAGACGATAAAAAGCGAGAAAAAACTGCAGCTTATAAAAAAAGAACTGCTCTTGGAAATAATGAAACAGTATTCAATTATTGAGGAGATGTGAAATGACAACTATATCAAAAACATAAAAAAAACAGGAAGCCTGGGATCTTGTGACAACTGAATACAGCAGCCATGCAACAACGTTGCAATGCAGGAGAATACAAATTCGAAGGGTCTTTGGAAGAATTTAAATTAAAGCGAAAAAGGACCATGCAAGACACAAGAAAGAGATGCTAAAAACTGGTGGTGGACCAAAAGAACAGATGGACAAAATGTCAAAAGGGATCACCGACTTAATACCAAATCAGTTTGCGGCTACAGAAAGTGATTTTGTAGATGCATTTGCCCCATTTCTTGTATCATTTGTTCTTCAGCTTCTTCATCATAGTTCAAGAAAGCATCCATTTGACTGAACAAAGTAATGACAAGTAAACAAGAGCCTGTGTGAGAGTTAAGTGGATGCTAAATCTAACCACCACCAATTTCAGCCAGATTTAAGTTTGAATTATTTTAAGTCACTGGTGCAACCGAGTGAAAAAGTATACAGAAAAAGCAGGATAATGATGATGGAAATGGGTGTAGATCATGAAGACCCTCGCGTGGTTGTTGACAGGTAGATGAAGATCTAGATCCAGATTTCACTTTCAGATTTAACTTTTAAAAGAAGGCTAAGAAGCATGCTTAAATCCAGGAAGGTGAAGAATAAAACATCACAGATATCAACTCTTCTAGTCTAGCCTAGTGGGATACTTACTATTTGATTTCTTGGAAAAAAATTGGCCCATGGTTTAAATTGTGATTTAGTCAGATCTAAAATGAAATCTACGATTTAACCTGTAGATTAGTCCTTGCAATATTGGAGTTTTTCCTCCAAATTTACAGACAGATAATTATCTCTTTCTATTTTGATTTAGGATTCTAGATTGAGAATTGAATTTTTAGATTAGATTTGTCTGCATTTCAAGGATTATCTTTCTAATAAGATCTAGATCTAGATCTAGGATTCTTGTTCTAGGGCTATTCGTTCTTGTTATAGATCTAGAACTCTAAAATATATAAGCCTCCGAAGATTAATCTAGGCTAAATCTAGATCAAGGTTTCTCTTAGCAAGATCTAAACTCTTAATCGAGGCTAGATTTTTGTTCTAGGTCTAGAACTAGAAGAACGCTAAGTCAAAATAAATTTGCATCTACATCTAAAATTCGATGCTAATAGACTAAATCTTGATCTAGATCTAGATACAGGTAGCCTATAACTATCAGTTTCAACACTTCTGTCTCTAAAGCGCTCTCCCGAAAAAGAAACTTTTAAGAAAGGTATTTCCTATGGGAAATTCCCGATCGGGAAATTCCGATAAAGGAAACGTCATCACAGAACGTAAAAATCCAGTATTTTCCTTTATTAGCTTATGATATAAAAAGCCTGAAAAAAAATTGTGTGTCACACAATAATATATTTTTAATTGGAAACTTCTGATTACATTTTTTTTTAAATTTTTGTACACAGCAATCCCAGCATAGATTAACGGTCAAGAATAGATGCATGAAACACGTTACCCCGGATATTTTTAGCCACCGGAAAATTCCAAAGAGTATCGATGTTCACTTTGGTGGTACCCCTGTAATAAATCGGTCATCATCATCATCATCATCATCATCATCATCATCATCATCATCATCATCATCATCATCATCATTATCATCATCATCATCTTCGTCATCATCATTATCATCATTATCATTATCATCATCATTATCATTATTATCATCATCATCAGTATAAGTAGTAATAGTAGTAATAGCAGTAATAGGCTAATAGCAGCAGTAGTAGTAGTAGTAGTAGTAGTAGTAGTAGTAGTAGTAGTAAGTAGTAGTAGTAGTAGTAGTAGTAGTAGTTTTTTTTTAATAACAAATGACCACAAAAGGATTGTTAAGTCTCTCATCATGAAAGTTTTTTTTTTTACAAAATGCACACTCATAAAACATTGATTTCGTACATTTTTAAAGTTAAAATTATGATATAAATATTTTTTGTTTGTTGAAAAAAAGGCATTCATATCTTTTCGTATTTCTATTCACGTTTTTATAAACATTGTTAAAGTTAATATTGCGTTGCTAGTCCATTTTTCAGGTACAAAGGGAAACTGCAGATATTTCTGACATTAGACTCCTGCGCATTTAATGTATTAAAACATGCAATAGAATTTTTGTAAAATTGCTCATGAAAGTGATTGTTCCTTAGAGCTCTCATTTCGCTTCCCTAATGTTTTAGCTGTACGATAAAAATAGATTTACAGAGATCTTCTGAAATTGTGTCGCATTCGTCTGTTGCATTTAGGAGTTATGTTGTCAGGGCGATTCCTAAGTTAGCTAAATATGCTGCAATCATTTTTTTTTTTCATATCCGGGTATATGGACTTTAAATTTTAAATTCTCTTCATGGTTGCCTTTACCTTTTAAATTAAGGATGGTTGGACCCTGCAGATTTTTCTTATTTCAGGTTTTTTACACCTTTCATCAACTTATTCTAACCATCTGTTTAGTACTTCCTTCTTTTCCATTAACATTTTTCTGTGTATTTTGATTTGATGCAGCCAGTGCTACTGCATTTGGTTTTCTTACCACTGATGTCATTCATTTTAGCATGAATTTACTGTCTACACGTAATTGATTGATCCATTCTTCTTTTACCACATTGCATTTTATCTCTTTTTTTTCCTTTTTGGCTTCTCCATTTTTTTTCCTCGCCTTTCTCCCATCAAATCTAGAATTTCTTTTTTATCCATTTCTTATGCTTTTTGTACCCTTTGGGGGGATTTTTTTTCTATGACTTTTTCATTTCTAACCACAGTAGATGTTATTTAGAAACTCATATTTGCTTTGCATAGCAACAGCAATTTTGTCTCTTAGCTTGTGATCAGATTTTATTAAATCTTTTTGGAATTTACGATTGATCTTTGCTTTTTTTTTTTTTTTAAGTTCCTTAAGTTTTATTTAAAGTTATGCCTGGAATGTGATCTGAATAGCAGTCGGTTCCTGGCAGTTATTTTGATGCTTAATGGCATTCCAGAACCATTTCTAAATGAGTATATCATCTATCTAGTTTCGACTTCTATCACCAGGGCTCTTAAATGCCCAGTGTCGTCTAGGGTGGTTTTGATCATAAGTTCAATTAGATCACGCCCATTAATTTACTGCCCCTATGCCCCTGGACCCAATCGCATCATTTATTCTTTAATCTCCAACTTTTGCATTGAAATCTCTCATTGTTATCACAATGTCCTGGGATTTTAGAGTCCTTTGCTCATTACATTTCTTTTAAAACTTTTAAAAAGGGGCAGCAGTCTAATCGCGAGCCTAGTTGTTACTCAGCTTTGACTGAGTTATCTCTGTTGATGTATGCGCTGACTCCCACTGAATTGTATGCTTGACTTGTTCATTGCACGCACGAGTGCATTCTCTGCATGTCCATCGCAGAAAGATTGTGTTTGATATTGATAAAAGAAAAGTTGATTTTTTATTCTTTTTTTCAATTTTGAAAATAAAAGATAGTCCCTGCAGCGTCTTTGTGCCAATGCGCACTTTATTTGTAAAACAACGTTTTGTTTTGTTTTGTTTTGTTACATTATTTATTAATATTAGGGTTATAACTTTTTCTTGTTTGTCTTCAGATGTGTTATTAAGTTAATTAATTTTGAGAATATAAGAGTAGAATGTGTTGTAATGTTTTTTTAGATCTATTTTTTATTTAGTATGGAAGTGGTGCTATCATTGGGTCCTCTCTGGCGCTGCCTGAGGCGTGGGCTAGCTCATTCACCCACGCCTTTCCTAGTTAATGGACGTATTTTTTTTATCCTGACCAGTGTACTCCTACTTTTTTTTAATACTTCACCATATAAGTATTTCAGTCGTTATTAAAAGAAGAGAATGTAGTCAACCCTTGAACAGATACAAGCGCAGAACGGAGAGGGCCGGTCTGGTTGGACTTTAGTGTGTTTTTAAAGGTTTTCATTAGGGTTTTAGTGCGCTTTTATTTGTTTGTCTTTTTACTTGGGTTTTAGTATGTTTTTACTTGATTTTTTTTTTTTGGGGGGGGGGGGGGGGGGNNNNTAGTATGCTTTTAGTAGGGTTTTACAATGTTCTTTTAATTGGGTTGTTACCAGATTTAATAATATTAATATGGATTTGAGTAGGGTTTGATTTTATTTTTGTTCTTGTTATTGTTGTTGTTGTTATTATTATTATTATTATTATTATTATTATTATTATTATTATTATTATTATTATTATTATTATTATTAGCTTTTTTTAGCGCTGGTTTCTTTTATCCTGTTTTTTTATTTTTCATTGGGTATTCTTAGTTCCAGGTTACTAGTCATTTCTTTGTGGACACGAGCATAAAATAGTCCTTTTTTAAATGAAATATATCACTTTTTTTATACCCTGCACCTGTGTTGAGTTTTGTGTGTGTTGTTGCCTCTGTGTTTTGCCAAACTGTATTTGTGGTGTTGAATTGTATTAGTACGGCGAGTGTTGTAATACGAGTTAATTAAGCCTGTCGGTCCAGGCCACCCTCACATACATCTTCACAATCAAATGTTGGTGCATATGCTTGAATAATTCCTTGACTTAGTTTGGCTATCAGTTCAGCTAATACTACTCTGTCTCAAATTGGACACCAGCAGCCCAATTTTTTTGCTCTCGATTCATCAAGTAAGATACCATCGTTTCTTTCATGTGTATCTGCCCTCA
>BLXT01006199.1:1251319-1271088 GCA_019648995.1 Plakobranchus ocellatus | reverse complement strand
CCCCCCCCCCCCCCCCCCCCTGTTGACCTCACTCTATCGATATTTGGAAAATTTTCTTACTTTCGTGTGCAAGTTTTGAAGCTGGCTGCGATATTCCAAGGATTGCAATCACGTTTTTCGGGCTGTTTTTTAACTCAAATTGATGGTTCTTTCGCTTTCCAAAGCTTGATCTGATTCAAGATAATATATATATATATATATATATATATATATATATATATATATATATATATATACGTGTGTGTGGTCACTGATACCGATGGATATTACAAGACAAAGAGTACAAAAATACTCGTATCTGCTCGGTAGATATTCGACACTCTGTAAAATACATGACAAAAGAAAAATAGTCTAAAAAAAGTCTCTAATTGCGATGTATCAGAATCTTACTTTCTTTTTTTCTTTTTTATCTCATCAATTACGTTTCTTTTTTTATTCCCTAGAATAGAAAAAGTGTATAAACATTGTATATCACATGCCCGATGTATTTTACCGTCGTCCAACAATTCCATGCCTGTTGTTTCCAAGAAGGGTAAGAAAATCTGTAAAATCCTACAAAAAAGGGGGCTTTTATTGCCATGGGAATTTACTCGCGGCTTTAAGTTAAGGCTGACAAATTGATTTATTGAATAGTTCATTTCAATCTTTCTCTATTGATATGTGAACGGAAGAAAATCAAACATTCTTCTGGTTAAATCCGGGTTAAAGGCAATCAAAATTAAGGCTTGCAACGAGCATCAAGGCTGGATATTTCCGCCGAAAATTGCAGACTTTTTAAGTGGGAAAAGATTTTTTTTTTTTAATGAAATAAAACCATTTAAATGTATGGAGACAAACGATCTCATGCTTCGGTCCAGAAATAGTGTACAAGAATAACATTACTGAATCGTGTTATATACATGTGTAATCTCACATTTTTAAGAAATTGTTTCTGTAAAAGAGAAAAAGAGCTACAAATTCTCCATCGTCATGAAGCGATAGGCTTTCGATGCTCACTCTTTGCATTTATAACCTGCGCCGTTTTGAAATGTTATTAATAAAATTTTTCTTTTCGATAAAAAGTACATTAGCTATAGGTTTATCAGTCTTTCGACCTGTACAATGCATGATAATCCAAAATAAGATAAAAAAAAAGAGCGAAATTTCGCTCAAAAAGCTGATTTGTTATCATCGAAACTAACTCGCGGACTTGAGCTGTTGCTGGCCATTTGCATTATTCAATAATGTCTTTTAATCTTACTCTATCGATAGATAGATGAAAATTTAACACTTCTCTGGTTATCTCCGAGCTAAAGGCCATACAATGTTGAGGCTTTCACCCTGTTTTTACGCTTGTGTTTCAGCCAAATAAATGCCGATTTTGCCCATGTAAATGTCTTGAAAATGAAATAAAAGCACTTAATTGTATGGAATTATAATAATCATGATGCTTTGATCATGAAGTAGAAAACAAAATTAGCATATTTGTGTGGTTTTTTAGGCTTGCTTCTAACGTTTCCAATGTGTCCCGTTCCCAAAATGACAAAGGGAAAGAGTGATATTTTACTCAAAAGAATGCTTTTCTTACGATCGAAACTAACTCGCCGGTTTGAGCTATAGCTGGCTTTTTGAGCTATTTAATAGCGTCTTCCGCTCTTACTCTATCGATATATTGAATAATGTGTTACTTTCTTGTATATGATTTGAACCTGGCTGCAATGGATTCCAAGGGTTGCAACCACGTTTTTTTCAAGTTACTTTTCACCTAAAAATAGATAGTTCCTTCCCTTTCGAAAGCTTCATCTGATTTTAGATTAAAAAAAAAAACATGTTGTGACTGATACCGATGGATATTACAGGAAAACGAGTACAAAAACATTCGTATCTGCTCAGTAGATATCCGACACTCTGCCAAATGCATGACAAAAAATAAATAAATAAATAAATAAATTAAAAAAAAAAAAAGGCCCAGTTGCGGGTTAGTAGAAATTACCCATTTTTTCTTTCTTTTTTCTCTCATCGATTATGTTTATTTTTCATTCGTCTAGGATGGGAAAACCTTTATAAACATTGTAATTCACATGCTCGTATACGTTACTGTTTTCCGATAACTCCAATGCCTGTCGTTTCCAAGAGAGGGGAGAAAATTTTTAATATTCTATCAAAATGAGAGGCTTTATTAATGATGGAAAATTACCCGCAGGTTTAAGTTGTTGCTGGTAACTTGAGTTATTTCATTGTGTATTTGAACCTGTGTCTATTGATTTCTGAAAGGAAGAAAATTTAACACGCTTCTAGTTGAATCCGAGCTTAAGGCAGTCAAAATTAAGGCTTGCAAAGAGCTTTCAGGCCGAAAATTGGCGATTTTTCAGCTGCAAAAGATTTTTAAATCCAATTAAACAATTTCAATGCATGGAAACAAACGACGCAATGCTTCGGTAGTGAAGAAGGGTACAAGAATAACATCACTGAATGGTGTCACGGGCATGCGTGTGCTCAGATTTTTATGGAAACGTTTCCGTAAAAGAAGAAAATGCTCTAAAAAAAATTCCATCGGCATGAAGCGATAGGATTTCGATGCTCACTTCTTGCATTTTTAGCTTCCGTCGTTAACGAATTTTATAAAGAAACCTTTCCTTTTGATAAAAAAGCACATTGGCAATAAGTCTTTGAGTCTCCTGACATGTCCAATGTCTGCGTTTCCAGAATAAAATAGAAAAAATGTGAATTTTTACTGAAAAAAAAACGGCTTTCTTACAATCGAAACTTACTCAAGGGTTTGAGCTGATGCTTGCCATTTGAGATTTTGAATAGCGCCTTTCGACCTTACTCTATCAATATGTAGAAATATTTTCTTATCCACTTGTATAACATTTGAAGCTGGTTGCGACCGAGGGTTGTGATCAAGTTTTTTTGGGCTATTTTTCATCTCAAAACTGATGGTTGTTTCCGTTTCCAAAGCTTGACCTGCCTCAAAAGAAAACAAAAAAGTACATGTAGTCACTGGTAACGTTGGATATTACAGAAAAACGAGTACAAAGAATCGTATTTGCTCAATAGTTTTTTGACAGTCTGTCAAATAGATACCAGATAAAAAAAAAAAAAGAAATAAAAAAGAGAGTTTTCAGTAGCGGTGAAGTAGAATCTTACACATTTTTTTTCTGTTTTTGTCACATGGATTAAGTTTCTATTTTATTCTCATGCATTGAAAACCACACTCCCGGTGTATTTCATTGTCTTCCGATGACTATTATAATGCCTGTCGTGAAGAAGAAGAGTAAGAAAATGTGCGAAATTATACAAAAAAAAACAGGCTTTATTACGATCGAAATGTACTCGCGGGCTGAAGTTGTGGCAAGCAATTTGAGTTTTTTAATAGAGTATTTCAATCTTTCTCTATTGATGTGTGAAAGAAAATTAAAGTTTCTTCTGGTTGAATCTGAGCAAAGAACGCGATCGAAATTAAGACTTGCAAAGAGACGATAATTATATTTTCACCCAAAAATTGACGACTTATCCCGTGTAAATAATTTTAAAGTTAAATAAAAACATTCAACTGCATCGAGGCAAACGATCAAATACTTCGGCCATGAAGTAGAGTACAAGTAGAAAATCACTGAAAAAAGCATGTGTTTGTCCCGATTTTTACGGAACCGCTTTCGTGAAACAGAAAAAGCGCTCAGAATTCCCCATCCTCATGAAGCGAAATGATTTCAGTGCTCACTTCTTGCATTTTTGGCTATTGTTGCTATTGAATTTCATAGAGAAACCTTTGCTATCGATGAAAAGCATTTTTCTCATTGTATTTTAGCGTCTTCCGACATGGTTCAATCCCTGCCGTTTCCAAAACAAGAACTAAAAAGAGCGAAATTTTACCCAAAATGGCTTTGTTACGATCGAAATTAACTCGCGGGTTTGAGCTGTTGCTGGCCACTTGAATTATTCAACAGTGACTTTACACCTACCTCTATTGACACGTAGAAGAAAATTTAATATTTTCCTGACTGCGTCCGAGCTAAAATGATAAAAATCGACGCCATCAACCTGTGTTTACGCTAGAGGTTCGGCTAAAAACTACCGATTTTTCTTATGTAAATGAGAACAAAATGAAACCAAAATATTTAACTGTATGAACCAAAACACTTTGATCCTTTGATCATGAAATCGAGTAGAAATTTAGTATATTTCCATAAATTCTAAAGCTTGCGTTTGCTTAGCTGTTGACGAAAGTGCGTCGGTAAAAGAGCGAAAATCGACTAAAAAAATCCACATCGCAATGAAACGACAGTATTTTGAAACTTGCTTCTTGCACTTCTAACTTCTGTCTTTTTTTTTACTTTTAGGAGGAAAAGTTTACACTCGATGAAGAGCTCATTCCCGACGTATTTTAGCTTCTTTCGACATGATTAATGTCTGCCTTTTATAACATAAGAAAGAAGGCGCAATTTTACTGAAAAAAATAGCTGCCTTACGATTGAAACTAACTCGCGGGTTTGAGCAAGTGCTGGCCATTTGGCTTATTTCATCGTGTCCTTCAATCTTACTATGTCGTTAAGTAGAAACAATTGTTAACCCTTTGCATAAGATTTTAAGCTGACTGAGATGGATTCCAAGGGTTGCAAACACGTTTTTTCGGGCTATTTCTCACGTCAAAATTGATGGTTCTCTCCCTTTCCCACACCAGATCTGACTCGAAAGGATATTTAAAAAAAAAAAAAAGATTTGGTCACTGGTGTCGATGGGTATTACTGGAAAACGAGTACAAAAACAATCGTCTTTGCTCGGTACATTTTCTAAACTCTGATAAAAGATAGAGAGATAAAAGAACAAAAAATTTTTGGTTTAGCACAATCTTTATCTCAATCTTTTTACAAGGTTTACGTTTCTTTTTTCTTCTCCTGGATGGGAAAGTTGAATGAATGTTGAATACCCACATTTCCGATGTATTTTACTGTCTTCCGATGGCTCCAGCGCCTGCTTTTTCCAAAAAGTGTAAGAAAATATGCGAAATTCTACGAAAAATAGGCTTTACTACCAACGGCATTTCCTCGCGGGCTGAAGTTGTAGCAAGCAATTTGAGGTATTTAATAGTGTATTTTAACTTTTCTCTATCGATACGTGAAAGAAAATTTAACAATGTTGAGGTTGAATATGAGAACCAAGGGAATCAAAATTAAGGCTTGCATCAATCTTTTAAACTGGATTTTCAGTTTTTTATTTTTAAAAAGTCGACTTTGCCCCAAAAAGAATTTTAAAATAGAAAAAATAACATTCAAATGTATACACACAAACGATTAAATACTTCGGCCATGAAGTAGAGTACAAGTTGAACATTACTGAGAGGTGATATAAGCAGGTGTTTGCTCCGATTTTTGCGGAAATGCTTCCGTAAAACAGAAGAAAGCATTGAAAAAATCCCCATCCTCATAAAGCCAAATGATTTCGATGCTCGCATCTTTCATGTTTGACTCCCGTAGTTAAAGAATTTCATAGAGAAACCTTTGCTAATGATGAAAAGCATTTTCTTTATGTATTTTAGGGTATTACGACATGGCCAATCCCTGCCGTTTGAAAAATAAGAACTTTTAAGAGTGAAATTTTATCCAAAACTGGCTTTGTTACGATCGAAATTAACTCGCGGGTTTCAGCTGTTGCTGTCCATTTGAATTATTTAACATTTTCTTTTGACCTACCTTTGTCAACACTTAGAAAAAAATTTAACATTTTTCTATTTGTGTGCAAGCTAAAGACCATCAGAGTTGAGACTTTAATTTGTTTTTAGGATAGTGTTTCAGCAAAAATTGCCGATTTCTTCACTTAAATGACATCAAAATGAAACCAAAACATTAAATTGCATGGACAAAAACAATTTGATACTTTGATCTTGAAATAGAGTAGAAATTTAGTATATTTGTATGTTTTTCTAAAGCTTGCGTTTGCTTCGATATTGGCGAATGTGCGTCAATAAAAGAGCAAAAGTCGATTTGTCTGACATTCGCAGATGATGTAGCCCTATGTACAGAGAAAGAAGAAGAAATGGAGGAACACCTAGAGAGACTAAATAGTGAAAGTAAAAAAGTCGGATTGAAAATTCATAAAGGGAAAACAAAATACATGACAAATTACACAACAGAAAGTCCCACAGTAACAGACAACGAGAATATAGAGCTTGTCACAAAATACACATACCTGCGCCAGACAACAATGAAAAACAGAGCCAATTAAGAAATAATAACGAGGATAAGAAAGGCATGGTATACATTTGGAAAATAAAGGGAAATACTCCAAGATACAAGTTTATCTACGGCACTAAAAAGAAAAATATATGACCAGTGCATCATTCCAACAATGACATATGGGTGTCAAACATGGACACTAAACAAGCAACTGTGCCACCAACTACAAATAGCACAGAGAGCTATGGAAAGAAAGATGCTAAACATCAAACTTAAAAGTAGAATACCAACAATAGAGATAAGAAAAAAGACCCAGGTGATCGATGTAGTCCAATACATTAAAAAAAATAGAGGTAGATAGGACACGTTGCTAGAGAAAAAGATAATAGATGGACTATAAAATGCACAGAGTGTCAACCAAGGTCAGGAAGAAGAGACAGGGGCAGACCGGAAGCAAGATGGATGGATGACATCATGAGAGCAGCAGGTCCACAATTGGAGAGGAACGCACAAGATCGAAAGAAATGAAAGACATCTGCAGAGGGCTACATCCTGCAGTGGATGGACAAAGCCTCCAAGTAACCAAGTAACCAAGTAATCTTTCTTTCGATCTACCTTTGTCAACACTTAGAAGAAAATTTAACATTTTTCTTTTTGTGTGCAAGCTAAAGACCATCAGAGTTGAGACTTAAATTTGTTTTTAGGATAGTGTTTCAGTAAAAATTGCCGATTTTCTCCATGTAATTGACATCAAAATGAAACCAAAACATTAAATTGTATGGACAAAAACAATTTTATGCTTTGATTATGAAATAGAATAGGAAATTGGAATATTTGTATGTTTTTTTAAGCTTGCGTTTGCTTCGTTATTCACGAATGTGCGTCAGTAAAAGAGCGAAAATCGATTTAAAAATTCCATATCGCAATGAAACGACAGGATTTTGAGACTTACTTCTTGCACTTCTAACTTCCATCGTCATTGACTTGTACAAGGCACGTCTCCAAGGTATTTTAGCGTCTTCCGCCGTTCCAAAGTGAGAGAGGAAGAGGGTGCAATTTTCTTGAAAAAATGACTTTGTTACGATCGAAACTAAATCGCGGGTTTGAACTAAATCTGGCTATTTGGGTTATTTCATAGTGGCTATAAAACTTACTCTATCGATATGTAGAAAAATTTGTTACCCTCTTGTATAAGATTTGAAGCTGCCTGAGATGGATTCCAAGGGTTGAAATCACGTTTTTCGGGCTATTTCTCACCTCCAGTGCCTGTCTTTTAAATTGTGCGAAATTGTACGAAAAAAAGGCTTTACTACGATCGACATTTCCTTGCGGGATGAAGTTGTAGCAATGTCTTTGGAATATTTTACGGTGTATTTTAACCTTTCTCTATCTATACTTGAAAGAAAATTTAACATTGTTGAGGTTGAGTATGAGAACCAAAGCAATCAAAATTTAAGCTTGCATCAAGATTTTAGGCTGGTTTTTCAATTAAAAAAACGATTTTGCCCGAAAAAGAATTTTAAAATGAAATAGAAACATTCAAATGTATAGAGACAAACAATTAAATACTTCTGGCATGAAATAGAGTACAAGTAGAACATCACTGAAAGGTGATATAAGCATGTGTTTGCTCCGACTTTTACGGAAATGCTTCCGTAAAAGAAAAGAAAGCAGTAAAAAAAATCCCCATCCTCATAAAGCGAAATGATTTCGATGCTCACATCTTTCATGTTTGGCTCCCGTAGTTAAAGAATTTCATAGAGAAACCTTTGCTAATGATGAAAAGCATTTTCGTTATGTATTTCAGGGTATTACGACATGGCCAATCCCTGCCGTTTGTAAAATAATAACTAAAAAGAATGATATTTTATCCCAAAATGGCTTTGTTCCGATGGAAATTAAATCGCGGGTTTTAGCTGTTTCTGTCGATTTGAATTATTTAACACTGTTTTTCGACCTATCTTTGTCAACACGTAGAAGAAATTTTAATATTTTTCTGGTTGTATCCGAGCTTAAGGCCATCAAAGTTGAGGCGTTTAACCTGTTTTTATGCTAGTGTTTCAGCCAAAAGTTGCCAATTTTCTTCATATACATGAAATCAAAATGAAACCAAAACAATTAATTGTAGGAATAAAAACAATTTGACTTTTTGATCATGAAATAAAGTAGAAATTTTGGTATATTTGTATAAACTTCTAAGCTTGCGTTTGCTTAGCTGTTAACGAATGTGCGTCGGTAAAAGAGCGAAAATCCACTTCAAAATTCCACATGGCAATGAAACGACAGGATTTCGATACTTACTTTTTGGACTTCTAACTTCCGTCATTTTTTATTTGTGCGCGGAAACCTTTACGTTCGATGAAGAGCTCATTTCCAAGGTACTTTAGTGTCCACCGACATGACAATGTCTACCGTCCAATATAAGAAAAGAAAGAGGGAGCAATTTTACTGAAAAAATAGTTGTGTTACGATGGAAACTAACTCGCGGGTTTGAGCTAGTGCTAGCCATTTGGGTTATTTAATTGTGTCTTTCTACCTTACTCTATCAATATTTGGAACATTTGTTGCCCTCTTATTTAAGATTTGAAGCTAACTGAGATGTATCCAAGGGTTGTAATCACTTTTTTCACGGCTATTTCTCACCTCAAAATTGATGGTTCTCTCCCTTTCCAACATTAGATCTGACTCAAAAGGAAATCAAATTTTTTTTTTAATTTGGTCACTGGTGTCCACGGATACTACTGGAAAACGAGTACAAAAACAATCGTTTTTGCTCGGTACATTTGAACACTGTGTTAATTAGATAATTGGATGATAGAAGACAAAAAAAAAGAGTCCCCAAAAGCTGCAGTGGTGAAGCAGAATCTTAACACTTTCTTTTTCTTACTTGGTTGACAAAGATTTATTTTTTTTATTCTCCTGGATGATAAAAGATGAATAAACATTGAATGCCTCATTTTCGATGTATTTTACTGTCTGCTGATGACTCTAGTGCATGTTTTTTTTAAAAAAGGGTAAGAAAATGTGCGAAATTCTACGAAAAATAGGCTCTATTACGATCGACGTTTCCTCACGGGTTGAAGTTGTGGCAAGCTATTGCAGGTATTTTTTAGTGTATTTTAAAGTTTTCTATCGATACGTGAAAGAAAATGTTGAGGTTGAATCTGAGCCCTAAGGCGATCAAAATTAAGGTTTCAACAGGCTTTTAGGCTGGATTTTCAATCAAAAAAGGGCGATATTGAACTGGGGAAGGATTTTAAAGGAAGAAAAAAAAACATTGAAATGTAAAGAGACGACAGTCTAATACTTGGGCCTTGAAATAGCGTACAAGTAGAACATTACTGAAAGGTGTTACAAGCATGTGTTTCCTCCGATTTTTATGGAAACGCTTCCCATTAAAAGAGGTAAAAGCGCAAATCAATTCCCCTTCCTCATGAAGCGAAATGATTTCGATGCTCACTTCTTGCCTTTTTTTGGCTTTTTTTGCTATTGAATTTCATAGAGAAACCTTTGATAACGACGAAAAGCATTTTTGTAATGTATTTTTGCGTGTTCCGACATGGCCAATCCCTGCCGTTTCCAAAAAATGAAATAAAAGAGCGAAATTTTACCCCAAAATGGCTTTGTTACGATCGAAATTTACTGGCTGTATTAAGATGTTGCTGTCCATTTGAATTATTTAACATTGTCGTTCGACCTGCCTTTGTTGACACGTAGAAGAAAATATAATATTTTTCTGGTTGTGTTCGAGCAAAAGGCAATCAAAATTGAGGCTTTCAACCTGCTTTTAGGCTAGTGTTGCCGATTTTTCCCATGTAAATGACTTCAAAATAAAAACCAAACCATTTAATTGTATGCACAAAAACAATTTGATGCTTTGATCATGAAATAGAGTAGAAATTAAGTATATTTCTATGGTTTTTTAAGCTTCCGTTTGCTTAATAGTTGACAAATGTGCGTCATTCAAAGAGCGAAAATAGATTTAAAAATTCCACATCGAAATGAAACGACAGAATTTCGATACTTCCTTCTTGCACTTCTAACTTTCGTCGTAATTGACTTGTACGAGGAAACCTTTGCTTTCGATGAAAAGGACATTTATAACGTATTTTAGCTTCTTCCAACATGCCCAACGTCTGCCGTTTTCAATATAAGAGAAAAACAGGTCGCAATTTTACTGAAAATATCGCTGTGTTGCAATCGAAGCTAAGTCATGGGTTTGAACTAGTGCTTGCCATTTGGCTTATTTTATAGTGCCTTTAGATCTTACTCTATCGATATGTAGGAAAATTTGTTACCCTCTTATTTAAGATTTGAAGCTGACTGAGATGGATTCCAAGGGTTGCGATCACGTTTTTTGGGCTTTTCCTCACCTCAAAATTTATGATTCCCTCCCTTTCCAAAGCTAGATCTGACTGAAAAAGAAATTTTAAAAAAGGACATTTAGTAACTGTTTTTGATGGATATTATTAGAAAACGAGTATAAAAAAAATCGGTACATTTTCTACACTCTGTTAAATAGAAAAATAGATTTTTAAAAAATGAGTCCTTAGTTGCGGTGTAGCAGAATCTTTTTCTCAATTCTTTCACAAAGATTACGTTTCTTTTGTATTCTCCTGTTTTATAAGCATTGAATTCCACATTCCCAATGTATTTTGCCGTCTTCCGATGACCCCAGTACTTGTCTTTTCCAAAAAGGGTAAGAAAATTTGGGAAACTCTACAAAAAAAAAATGGGCTTTATTACTATCTACATTTCCTTTCGGGCTGAAGCTGTAGCAAGCAATTTGAGGTAGTTAATAGTGTATTTTAACCTTTAACATACGTGAAAAAAAAATGTACATTGTTGAGGTTGAATATGAGAACCAAGGCAATCAAAATTAAGGCTTGCAACGTACATTTAGGCTGCATTTTCAATTTTTAGAAAAAAAGGTGACTTTGCCCGGGGAAAGGATTTTAAAATCAAATAAAAATATTCAAAGACTTCAGCCAAGAAGTAGAGTACAAATAGAACATCACTGAAAGGTGTTATAAGCATGTGTTTGCTCCGATTTTTTACAGAAATCCTTCCGTAAAAGAGAAGAAGCAGTGAAAAATTCCCCATCCTCATAAAACCAAATGATTTCAATGCTCACATCTTTTATTTTTGGCTTCCGTAGTTATGGAATTTTATGAGGAAACCTTTGCTATTGATGAAAAGCATTTTCGTTATGCATTTTAGGGTTTTCCGACATGGCCAATCCCTGCCGTGTGAAAATAAGAACTAAAAAGGGTGAAATTTTATCCAAAAATGGCTTTGTTACGATCGAAATTAACTCGCGGGTTTCAGCTGTTGCTGTCCATTTGAATTATTTAACATTGTCTTTCGACCTACTTTTGTCACCACTTAGAGGAAAATGTAACATTTTTCTTTTTGTTTGCAAGCTAAAGACCATCGGAGTTGAGGCTTTTTTTTTGTTTTTAGGATAATGAATCAGCAAAAATTGCCGATTTCTTCACTTAAATGACATCAAAATGAAACCAAAACATTAAATTGCAAGGACAAAACAATGTGATGCTTCGATTTTGAAATAGAGTAGAAATTTAGTATATTTGTAAGGTGCGTCGGTAAAAGAGCGAAAATCGACTTTAAAATTCCACATCGCAATGAAACGACAGGATTTTGATACTTAATTCTTGCATTTCCAATTTCTGCCTTTTTTTACTTGTACGAGGAAACCTTTGCTTTCGATGAAGAGCTCATACTCAACGTAATTTAGCTTCTTCCGACATGACCAATGTCTGCCGTTTCGAACATAAGAAAGAAAGAGGGCGCAATTTTACTGAAAAAATAGCTGTCTTACAATCGAAACCAACTCGCGGGTTTGAGCTAGTCCTGCCCATTTGGCTTATTTCATAATGACCTTCAACCTTACTCTATTGTTATATAGAATAAATACCCTTTTGTATAAGATTTTAAGTTGATTAAGATGGATTCCAAAGGTGGCAATCACGTTTTTTCGGGCTGTTTCTCACCTCAAAATTGACAGTTCCCTCCCTTTTCAACTTTAGATCAACTTTTGACCTACTTTCGTGAACACTTTGAAGAAAATGTAACATTTTTTTTGTGTGTGTGTGCAAGCTAAAGACCATCAAAGTTGAGGCTTTATATTGTTTTTTGGATAGTGTTTCAGCAAAAATTGGTGATTTTCCTTATGTAAATGAGATCGAAATGATACCAAAACATTAAATTGGATGGACAAAAACTATTTGATGCTTTGATCACGAAATAGAGTAGAAATTTAGTATATCTGTATGTTTATTTAAGCTTGCGTTTGCTTCGATCTTGACGAATGTGCGTTAGTAAAAGAGCGAAAATCGATTTAAAAATTCCATATCGCAATGAAACGACAGGATTTCGACACTAACTTCTTGAATTTTTTATTTCTGTCGTTATTGACTTGTATGAGGAAACCTTTGCTTTCGATGAAAAGCACATTCGCAACATATTTTCGCTTCTTCCGACATGTCCAATGTATCCCCTTTCCAACATAAGAAAGAAAGAAAGCGCAATTTTATTGAAAAGAATAGCTGTCTTACAATCGAAACTAAATCGCGGGTTTGAGCTAGTACTGGCTATTTGGGTTATTTCATATTATCTTTCAACCTAACTCTATCAATATGTAGAAAAATTTGTTACCCTCTTGTATTAGATTTGAAGCTGCCTGCGATGGATTCCAAGGGTTGCAATCGCGTTTTTTCGGGCTATATCTCACCTCAAAATTGATGGTTGCCTCCCTTACCAAATCTAGACCGACTAACAAGGAAATAAAAAATGTCATTTGGAGACTGTTGTCGATGGAGTTTAGTAAAAAACGAGTACAAAAACATTTGCACTTGTTCGGTACATTTCTTACACTCTGTTAAATAGCTTTTTTTTAAAAAAAAGTCCCCAACAGCTTTTGCGGCATAGCAGCATCTTACCACTTTCTTTTTCTCAATTCTTTCACCAAGATTAAGTTTCTTTTTCTTCTCCTAGATGGGAAAAGTTTAATAAACAATGAATACCGCATATCCGATTTATTTTACTGTCTTCTGATGACTCCAGTGCCTGTCTTTTCAAAATTTTATCAAAATTGGCTTTACTCCGATTGATATTTCCTCGCGGGCTAAAGTTGTAGCAAGCAATTTGAGGTATTTAATTGTGTATTTTAACCTTTATCTATCGATGCGTGAAAGAAAATTTAACATTGTTGAGGTTGAATATGAGAACCAAGGCGATCAAATATAAGGCTTGTATCAAGCTTTTAGGCTGGATTTTCAATTTAAACAAAAAAAGCGATTTTGCCCGAAAATATTTCCAAAATCAAATAAATAAAACTTTCACATGTTTAGTGAAAAACGATTAAATAATTTGGCCATAAAATAGAGTTCAAGTAGAAAATTACTGACAAGGGTTATAAGCATGCGATTGCTCTGATTTTTATGGAACCGCGAGAGAGGAAAAGCGCTAAAAAATTCCCCATCCTCATGAAGCGAAATGATTTCGATACCAACTTCTTGCATTTTTGGCTTCCGCAGTTATGGAATTTCATGAGAAAACCTTTGCTAATGAAGAAAAGCATTTTCGTTATGTATTTTAGGATATTCCCACATAGCCAATTCCTGCCGTTTGAAAAATGAGAGCTAAAAAGAGTGAAATGTTATCCAAAAATGGCTTTGTTACGATCGAAATTAACTCGCAGTTTCAGCTGTTGCTGTCCATTTGAATTATTATAATTGTCTTTCGATCTACCTTTGTCAACACTTAGAAAAAAATTTAACATTTTTCTTTTTGTGTGCAAGCTAAAGGCCATCAGAGTTAAGGCTTTAATTTGATTTTTAGGCCAGTGTTTCAGTAAAAATTGTAGATTTTCCTCGTGTAATTGACATCAAAATAAAACCAAAACATTAAATTATCTGGACAAAAATAATTTGATGCTTTAATCATGACATAGAGAAGAAATTTAGAATATTTGTATGCTTTTTTAAGCTTACGCTTGCTTCGGTCGTGACGAATGTGCGTCAGTAAAAGAGCGAAAATCGAAGTTAAAAATTACATATCGCAATGAAACGACAGGATTTCGATACTTACTTCTTGCACTTCTAACTTCCATCGTTATTGACTTGTACCAGGAAATCTTTATTTTAAATGAAAAGCACATTGCCAACGTATTTTAGCGTCTTCTTACATGTCCAATGTCTGCCGTTTTAAAGTAAGATAGGAAGAGGGTGCAACTTTCTCGAAAAAATGACTTTGTTACGATCTAAACTGACTGGCGGGTTTGAGCTAAAGCTGGCTATTTGAGTTATTTCATCGTGGCTATAATACTTACTCTATCGATATGTAGACAAATTTGTTACTCCCTTGAATAAGATTTGAAGCTGCCTTCGATGGATTCCAAGGGTTACAATCTTGTTTTTCGGGCTATTTCTCACCTCAAAATTGATGGTTCTCTCCCTTTACAAATCTAGATTTGACTAACAAGGAAATAAAAAGGACATTGGTGACTGTTGTCGATGGATATTAGAAAAAATATGAGTAAAAAAACAATCGTTCTTGCTCGTTACATTTCGTACACACTTTTAAATAGCTTTTAAAAAGTCCCCAGCAGCTTTCGTGGCATAGCAGCATCTTAACATTTTTTTTTCTCAAATCTCTCACCAAGATTAAGTTTCTTTTTTCTCCTCCTGGATGGGAAAAGTTTAATAAACAATGAATGCCGCATTTCCGATGTATTTTACTGTCTTTCTATGACTCTAGTGCCTGTCTTCACAAAAAAAGTGTTAGAAAATGTATGAAAATTTACAAAAATAGGCTTTACTACGATCGACATTTCCTCACGGGCTTAAGTTATAGCAAGCAATTTGAGGTATTTAATAATGTATTTTAACCTTTCTCTGTCGATACATGAAAGAAAATTTCCCATTGTTGAGGTTGAATATGACAACCAAGGCGATCAAAATTCAAACTTGCATCAAGCTTTTAGGCTGGATTTTCAATTTAAAAAAAAAAAAGCGATTTTGCCTGAAAAAGAATTTTAAAATCAAATAAGAACATTCAAATGTATAGACAAAAAGCGATTAAATACTCCGAACATGAAATACAGTACAAGTGGAATATTACTCACAGGTGTTATAAGAATGCGTTTGCTCCGATTTTTATGGAACCGCTTTCGTGAAAGAGGAAAAAGCGTTAAAAAAATTCCCCATCCTCATAAAGCGAAATGATTTCGATGTTCACATCTTTCATTTTTGACTCCCGTAGTTATGGAATTTCATAGAGAAACCTTTGCTAATGATGAAAAGCATTTTCGTTATGTATTTTAAGGTATTCCGACATGCTCAATCCCTGCCGTTTGAAAAATAATAACTAAAAAGGGTGAAATTTTATCCCAAAATGGCTTTGTTACGATCGAAATTAAGTGGCGGATTTCAGCTGTTGCTGTCCATTTGAATTATTTAACATTGTCTTTCGACCTACCTCCGTCGACACGTAGAAGAAAATTTAACATTTTTTTGGTTGTGTCCGAGCTAAAGGATATCAAATTTGAGGCTTTCAACCTGTTTTTAAGCTAGTGTTTCAGCCAAAATTGCCGAGTTTCTTCATATACATGAGATAAAAATGAAACCAAAACATTTAATTGTACGAACAAAAACAATTTGATTCTTTGATCTTGGAAATAGAGTAGAAATTTAATATATTTCTATCAATTTTCAAGCTCTTGTTTGCTTAGCTGTTGACGAAGGTGCGTCGAAGAGCGAAAATCGACTAAATAATTCCACATCGCAATGAAACGATAGGATTTCGATACTTACTTTTTGGACTTCTAACTTCCGTATTTTTTTTACTTGTAGGAGGAAACCTTTACGTTCGATGAAGAGCTCATTCCCGACGTATTTTAGCTTCTTCCGACATGACCAATGTCTGCCGTTTCCAACATAAGAAAGAAAGAGGGCGCAATTTTACTGATAAAATAGCTGTCTTACGATCGCAAGTAACTCGCGGGTTCTAACTAGTGCTGGCCATTTGGCTTATTTCATAGTGTCTTTCAACCTTACTCTACCGTTATGTAGAAAAAATTATTACCCTCTTGCATAAGATTTTAAGCTGATTGAGATGGATTCCAAGGGTTGTAATCACGTGCTTCGGGCTCTTTCTCACCTCAAAATTGGTTGTTCCCTCCCTTTGCAAAGCTAGATCAGGCTCAAAAGGAAATGGGAAAAGGCAAATTGGTCACTAGTGTCGATGCACATTACTGGAAAATGAGTAGAAAAATAATCCTTTTTTGCTCGGCACATTTTCTATACTCTGTTATATTCACTTACCCAGTTGTGGTGTAGCAGAATCTTACCGCTTTTTTTTCAAATTTTTGACAAAGACTACGTTTCTTCTTATTGAGTTTAATGCGAAAGTTTCACATGCATTAAATGTCACATTCACGATGTATTTTCCTGTCTTCCGATGGCTCCAGTGCCTGTTTTTTCCAAAAAAGGGTAAGGAAATGTTCGAAATTCTACAAATAAAGGCTTTACTACGATCGATATTTCCTCGGTTGCTGAAGTTGTAGCAATGTATTTGAGGTATTTTATAGTGTATTTCAACCATTCTCTATCGATACGTGAAAAAAATTTAACATTGTTGAGGTTGAATATGAGCCCAAAGGCGATCAAAATTAAGGCTTGCAACAAGCTTTAAGGCTGGATTTTCAGTTTTAAAAAAGGCGATTTCTTCCGGGAAAGGATTTTTAAATAAGATAAAAACATTCAAATGTATAGAGACAAACGACCAAATGTTTCGGCCATGAAGTAGAGTATAAGTAGAACATCACTGAGAGGTGTTATAAGCATGTGTTTGCATCGATTTTTACGGAAGCTCTTCCGTGAAAGTGGAAAAAGCGCTAAAATATTCCCCATCCTCATGAAGCGAAATGATTTCTATCCTCCCACCTTTCATTTTTGGCTTCTGTAGTTATGGAATTTCATAGAGAAACCTTTGCTAATAATGAAAAGCATTTTCTTTATGTATTTTAGGGTATTCAGACATGGCCAATCCTTGCCGTTTGAAAAATAATAACTAAAAAGAGGGAAATTTTATCCCAAAATGGCTTTGTTACGATCGAAATTAACATTTTCGCGGGTAAACTCAAAAATATTTGGCTGAGAACAAACCTAGTCTAAAAACTGGTGGCAAGCCTTGACTTTGATCGTCTGAAGCTCGGAGACAGCCATAAAATTCTTGATTTTTTTACAAATATCAACGTTGAAAGATTGTATTAAGTAACGCAAATGGAGATTCACAGCTTAAACGTAAAATTAGTTCATCTAGTAACAAAGCCTTTTTTTCAATAACATACGCACTTTTTGTTTCATTAGAATTCAATACACATTGGACATGTCGGAAAACAATGAAATAGACTGGAATTTTCGTTTCAAATTAAAATATATTGATTGTCCGTCAAAGAGAATGAAAGAGAGATGTAAGAGATGTAATGAATTTAATGTTGGAAAGGCTAAGCCATACCGCAATTGGGACTTTTTTTTTTTTTTTAATGTTCCTGTTTTGTTACTTATTATCAGTCCGTGGAAAAACTGCTTTGCAAATACGTTTATTCGTTTTGGAGTTTTGAGGTAAAATGTAATAACACCAAAAACTATACATTTTTTTTTTTAATTCAAACATCTTTTGGAAAGGGAAGCAACCATTTATATTTTAAAGGAAAAATAACCTAAAGACCGTGATTGCTAACATTGGAATCCATCGCCTTCATCTTCGAATCTAATACAGGCAGTTGAAAAATCCTTTTAATTATCGTTAGAGAAAGGTTAAAAGATGCTGTAAAGTAATTCAAATAGACAGCCTCACCTTAGTCTCGCAAGGACGTTCCAATCGTAACAAAAACCTTTTTTTCAATAAAATAGCGCATGTTATTATTTTCTTATCATTTTCTAAATCCACAGGCATTGGGCACATCAAATGACGTGAAAATACATTGGGAATGTCTTTTTTTTTTTTTTTCGAAATAGATATTTTGTGCATAAAACTTAATAAGGAGAGAAGCAGAAAATGAGAAAAAATAAGCATTGAAAACTGGTCGCTACATTACGATGGGGCATTTCATATCGCTTTAAACTCTATTACGGAGGCGTTTCCCAAACAAATAAATGAATACAAGCCTAAAATATCAATCAATTATTTTTGGTGTTTTCTCGAGCAACGCATCCAATCGTTAATTTACATAATATATTCAAGTTAGTGTCTTTTTTTCATTGGACTCATTAAGGCGGGTGACTAAAACTAAAAAAACCTAGCGGAAAAACTTGCAGCAAGCTTTAACTTTAATCGTCTTAAGCTCGGAGAAAACCAAAACAATATATATAATTTTCTTCCACATATCGATAGCGTAACGTTGAAAGACAATATTAAATAACTTAAATAGAGGGGCCAGTTTAAACCCGTGAGTTAGTTTCGATCGTGACAAAGCCTCTTTTTTTTTGTTAAGTAGTGGTACTTATGTTGTTTTATATTTCTTTAAAATGATAGGCATTGGACACGCCCGAAAATGATAAAATACATTGGCAATGTGCTTTTCATCGAAAGCGAAGTTTGCTTCATAAAACTCAATAATTTCGGATAGAAAAAAAGAAGCATTCCATATGTCATATCCTTGGTACTGTATTGTTTTGTGACTAGCATTTTTGACATGATAAAGCGTAAGGTCTAAATATTTATACGTTCATTCTGTAAAATAAATTTCATTTCTTTCAACCTCCATTGCATCTTCAAGATGAAATAAAGGATCTTGAAGATGCATTGGTGGTTGAAGGAAATGAAATTTATTTGAACAAATTTGAACCACCCAGAGTGAACGTATAACTATTAAACACTTACGCTTTATGGGGTATTTGTATACTTTTTTTCAACTTCTCTTAAAATAGTAAAAGAATCGCAAACATAATACACTATAAACAAAAAAAAAACCAAAACCAAAAACAAAAACGAAACAACCAACAATCTAAAATTGGAATGCAAGTTCGTGTGAAACGCCTATTTGGTTTTTTTTTTATTAGTTTTCAAGTTTTTGCTCCTCTTGACAAAGTTTATCTCTGAGCTGGTAACTTTATATGACCTCTTATACCAGCTTTTGCCAGCTCATGCCATTTTATGCTTCTTTTCAGAAAAAAGTGAGTTTTTTTTGTTTTTTTTTTTAGATCTATAGCTGATTGTGACCGCCCAACGAAGCCTATTACTTTGTTCTGGAGTTCGGATACCATAAAATTTTTGGGCTAAGAAATTAAATTTGCAAAAAATGCTTTAGATCAAGTTCTACTCTGACATTTTTAAAGGCACAAAACAAAGGCACACGTTGTCAATGTAGGGGATTTTCGATAACAAAATATAGATCAGTACAAGCTTCCATATGAACATTTTCCTTATTTAGCCTTGAGTTACCGAGAAAAGTGTTTGAGGGTAAAGTCTCAATACCCATGAATATGCAGAGAGATCAATCTAAGTTTTAGTGCTGGTTCAAAACCTAACTATTGTGCATCTTATTTCAATCTGTTCTATTCTCCCTTTTGCACCCCCCCCCCCCCC
>BLXT01006199.1:1196117-1208246 GCA_019648995.1 Plakobranchus ocellatus | reverse complement strand
TAACTGGGCCTGTTCTTGGTGTTAGGGTTTTGTGTGAAATGGAAGAAAGAAGTTGCTCTGTTTCGTGTATGTTTTGCGTATGTTTGTCAATGTCTGATTGTGTCTCACTAAAAACTAAACAGCCCTCCTCGTTTTGCAATTTATTTTCTAAATCTTGAACCTGACGTTAGTGTGAGCCATACTTTTTCAAACTTTGCCCCAAAGTTTGTGTCTTTGTGTTGCTATTTGTATGTCTAAATTGTGTGCTGCATCTTCTAACAATTTAAGATGTTTTAAAACGATTCCTAGTAAAATGTGAAGGTAAAGAGGGCTAACACTATCTAACTATGTCTAAAGGGTGTGTGCAGCATATTGTGATATTTAGTAACTTCTCTCTTGCCAGGAGCATTGGTAAGAAAAGCAGAATTGTCAGCTAGTAAGCTTTCCAATGATCTAGGTTGACACTGATCATTGGCTTCATCATTCTTCATGCATACTTCGTCATGGCATCAGGCACCACAGACATGGATAAGTGCCTGATGGACCTGAGAGGCCATATATTTTGCACAAAAATTCATAGTCACCATTCAGAGAAACCTTAAGTTTTTTGTTTCTCCAAGAATGGGTCTGAAGTGCTTTGAGATTACTAGCCAAGCCACGTTCTAAAAATCCAACTATTTTGTCATGTGTATTGCGAACTTGAATGTGACTCTGTTGTTGCAATGTCATGGTTTTGTGTAAAAAAAAATTGTTTGGGCCATAATCTAAACTTGAGCTGGTGCATGGTTGGTCGTGGTGTTCATCATATAAGTTGTCTCTATCTGTAGGTCCAGCCATAGGATGTGTTTTCTTGGAGTGTGTGATGTCTCTCTGTAGAATCGGCTGCTGTTATTTTGCGTTAATTACAGCCACGGGCAAGGCTGTATCTGTGACTGCATACTGTACAGTCCTCTGTGGTTGTTAGTTGGTACACACACCATTTGCTTTGATTTTGGCTTTTGCCAAAATAACGCTACTGTTTTTTTGGTTTTTTTATGTCTTTGATCTTGGCTAAGCATTTAACACAAATATATTTGGAATAAATATTGCCATAATCACGATTTACATCAAGTCCAAAGATTAAAAAAATATCAGCTGCAGATTGCACACATTTGTGTTACCGATTATTGTTTTTTTTTCTGCTTTTAGCTGACGGACCAGAGGTTTCCACAAATACGACATAGTTCATTCATACAAAGTGTATGAGATTCAAGTGAATGCTTCATTTTAAAATGAATACAGTATATCTGAATGGGATAGGAGGAAAATAAACAGAAAGATGACACACTATTAATACACCTAACGTAAAAAAAACTTACATCACTCAAATTTATAGTTTTCATAGATTTGAAAATGTATTTTAAAAAGAAAATTGCATGTTCCATTTTTTTTTAATTATTAACATGTAAATCGAACAAGTCGGGTTTATAGGTAAAAATATTTTAGGACATAAAGACTTCAGAAATGCGTTTATCACTCTCACAGATAATGTGATAGGATTTCCAACGTGTGCCAGGGTTTTAGACAAGATGTACAGAAAGTAATTCCACAAACAGCGATGTTGATACTAGTAGTTTTGAAGATATTGTGAGATGAAGAAAAAGAAATTTTCTATTTTGTTACAAAATTGCGGCGGGCCATTGCGCTAGCGTGTGCACAATGCTATTATCTGCCTGGTACCGGCACTGATTGATGACCCCAGATGTGGCCGGTGCATTATAACAAAGTTTTTGTCGCCTAAGTTCACAGAGGGTTTAGTGGCTGCTTCACTTGGCCGTGTGAACTAAAATGTAATTTTTAAGGTGAAATGCTACGCAGTGTTATAAGCTCTGCGGGCTGAAAAAGTTTTCTTTTCCAGCAAAAGAGTAGAAACTTGGCTCTTCAGACTTTTTAAATTGTTCTTTATTTTATCATTTTCACTTTCAAGTTTCTCCGACTTAATTTGCTGGTCTTGATACATTTGTTTAACCGTGTCAGGTTGAATTTTGAGCAGTTTTATCTGAAAATTGCTGACGAAGCTGGTCAAATGATTTCTTGTTAATATTAACTTCGCCACGGACAGAAGTTGAAATATATGTTGGACAAAAGTTTGAACAAACAAACTCTAGTGCTGTTGAGGGCTCATGTTAAGCGGCATGTGGAGGCAATTTGAGATCTGTAGCTGAAGATTGTTGCTGTGATTGAAGTGACTGATGAGAGGGTGCATCAAATAATGGCTTATCTGTCACAGCTTGTGTGCCAGCTTGAAATCCCTCTTCATGTAATACAGCTCAAAGCATCGGTCCACATGAAGACCAACGTCGCAATCCTGGCACCCAAAGCGACTGAATTTGCGCTTGGGTCTCTCAGAGCAAACGACACAGTCACGTTGTGTATTTTGACAGTTCGCGTTAGGTTTTTGGTGTATCATGCAGGGGAAAATGCCGAGCTGTCAGGCGAAAGAGAGATGACTGTCCCAATCCCAAGGGTCAAGCAACAGGGGTGAAAGTGAACAGCACTAGCTGTGCTGAGAGTTCTCTCCTGAATATTCAGTGGCTTGAGTTCTTGATTGCTGTAGCCTTGTGCATGATATACGTATTTAGGACTGACAGCATAAACAAGTGAAAAATGCTTTCTTCCACCACTTCAAGGTCCTCCTCTTGAAGGCTGTGCATGCCACCATTTGGCCACTTCGATCAACTGTGCCCATATATTTGTTGTAATTATGGACTGCCACTAACTTGATGACAGGCTTGTCAGTTACTGGATTGGTCTTGCCAGTCAGTACAGTGTTGGCTGAGTGCCCAGTGGTCAGGATCCTGTCTTCTTTGCGGTCCAAGAACCTGATATAATTCAAGGTTCCATCTGTCAACGTCGTGGCAGTTTTGTTGCAACATTTCCTTGGCAGGACCCCTCTGGCGATTCATCCTCATGGTACCACAGGCCAGAATCCCGTGCTCCTTTAGATACGTAAAACAAGATTGGGCTTGTGTAATAGTTATCAAAGTAAAAGGTTCTGCTGCAATCAAAGTAGGGATCAATAAGTCCTTCGACGACGTCAAATGTGGCACCGCGAGGTGAACTTTGCCTTTTTCCTGTGTGAAAGTCGAGCTCGCAGCAGTAAGGTGTGTTGCTGTCACACAGCTTAAAGACTTTTATTCCAAACTTGTCTGGCTTGTCTGGATTAAACGTTTGGAAAGCGAGGGGCCCTTTCCATGATACCACATCTTCACAAATTGCAATATTTTTTCCTGGGGAAAATGTCATTGCAAAGTTCCTGTTTAGCGCTTCAAGCCACAGTCGGATTTTGTAGATGGGATCGTAGACTGGGTCGTCTTTGGGTGCCTGGCGCTCATTATCAGCCAAGTGAAAAAATAAGAGGATAATAAAAAAAATCTGTCCTTGACCAAGACGGTGGAGAAGAATGGTAGGCAGTACAGGTCATGCAGACTCAAGTATTCTCCCATATTTTCAATCACTATGAGTCCCATGGCCATGATAAGTCCAAGGAAAGCCCACATCTCTCCTACTGTCACCTCCACCCTCTGTTTGAACCTTGAGCGGGGCTCAGCTCGTTTCCCCCCAATGTCTGTTCAGCGTATCTGTTCGTTTCCTCCACCTAGCTTGTAATCATGAAGTCTTCAACCAACAGGCTAAAGTAGTCAATAGATGTGTCGCCTCCAATGTCTACTTACAGCTCGGTTCTGCTAACAAATGGCAAGTTTTTAGGGGTAACAGTTCCCTCTCTCCATTCTTCTCCGTTGTTGCCATCACTTTGTACTTCGTCCAGCTCCTCTGAATCGAGAGGCTGCCTAACAGTTGGAGAAACATTCAGGCGCCGGACAGCAACAAATTTTTTCATCGTCCATCTCATTATCAGAATCTTCATTTTCTTGCAAAAATTCCAATAAGAATGACGGAGGAGATTCAGTAGATGTTGCTACCATTCTCAGAACATTGGGATTGCTTAGATCGATGATCTCAGTCATATCGGTATTCATAGTGAGTGCATCTTTGAGCTGAGAAAAAGTAGAAGGTTGCAAAAATGCCTTCTTTATACTAGCAGTAGCAATGTTGTTGTTACTAGTATAACGAGCCGAGCATTACTGATACAGTTAGCATCTGGAAATCTAACATTACTCTCAGGCTAGGCCTGCTAAATCAGTGCCAGGCGTGGCCTACTCACAGTCTATTTACCAAAGTGGCTTATGAGATAAGATAACAAAAAGCAGATGCAGGGTAAGCTGGACATCAACAACACAGTTAGCTTCCTTCATCAAGTTGCATCTCAAAAAATTGTATCATTAAATCAAGCATCTTGAAATATACCATTCCCCACCCCGCCTCTCTCTCTTTCCAATTCATCCCATCCTCCCTTTGTCTTTTACACCTGGCATCATTCTATACAACCTCATCATCCCTTCCCCCTTTTGTCTTCAACATTCAATAGCTTAGGCCTAGCTCCCTCCTTCAGTTGCATTACCATAAATTTTATCATTGAATCTATCATCTTGAACATTTGTGCGGCCCTATTAACTCCCTTGAGTAGGCTTCCCAAAAGAGGGACTCGGTTCTATGGGGTATATATTGCTAATATAACGAAAGGAGAGAATAATCTGTTTTTATTTTCATTAAGAGGATACAAGTATAATTTTCATATATTGTAAAATGAAATTTGTATTAAAACCGTTATTGTAAAAGAATGAAAATATGCTATGTTGACTTAGAGTAATATTAAGAAAGGCCTAGATTAAGCTGGAAAGCTGAGAAGACTAATACTTCTACTCTCTACTTCTGCAGACATCTTTTCAAACATTTTCCGCCTGATCGGTTATGTTTTTTCAGCGTTAAAACCTATCATTAAAAAAAAATATCAAGAGAAGTAGGGAATTTCATGTATTATATTTGTAGTTCTACTAAACTAGGCCTACTGAGAAATATTAAGAAATGTGCATATAGATTAAATATCTAATCTAAATTTATTATCAATTCAATATCTCAATATAATAATTTTTATTATTTATAGGCTACGCAAGTGAGTCATGCGGAAGAAAAGAAGCCTCATATGTCAGATCAAATTTTTATAATGTAAATACCAATATTGACCTCATGCCCGATTTTATAAAAAATTATTTCAATTAATGTATTTTTAAGAGCATTTTAGAAATAAGATAGCAACATTTAAACCAAAATCTCCTCTAGGTAACATTGCAACATTGAAATTAAATTATGTATTCACTCTTTACTTTTATTTATATTTAAAGCTGGCCTTTTACAAATTTCTATGCAGCTAGAATTTAATTGTTCAGTAGCAGTTACGTTAACAGTTTGTTTTTCTCGTTCTTTAATAATACTGGTAACTATCTATGCCCATGAAAAAATTTTTTTGCCTGTAGATGTAAATTTTTATGATAATCTGATAGCTCTTCTATTTCTAAGCATTGTGGTTTTTAAATTTTCAAAATCCATTCATATTTTCAAAAGTTATGACCATTTGAAAGCTGAAAAAAAGCGTATAAGGCCGAGAAATTTATTTTTGAAATATGGTCCTCCAGAAACCTTGATTTCAAGGTAAATGTGTTGTCATTCGGTTGTTTCTGCATATATTTAGCAATACCGAGGTAAATTTTATTCTTTGGCAAAGGCTTAAGTTATTAGATTTTCCTGAAAATATAAAAACTGAGAAATATGCTTTTTAAATTTTCATAATTGGTCAATAAACGAAAAAGCTACGCTCATTTCAAGTTGCGAAATATCTGTATTGTCATAAATAGAAAAATACTTTGAAAATATGGACCTTTGCAAGCCTGTTATTTAGGCCTAATCCTTTGTAATTTGCTTATTTCTTGGAATATTGGAATGAAACTTGGGATCCTTTTGTAAAATTTGACGACAGTTTGGTCGGTTCCAGTAAAAATTAAGTTTAACTGGAAGTTTTTATGTTACAAGCAATATAGTTTCAAATTTTTGCACTGTTTTTCACGTTGCTGTGTAACAAAATCCATTTGAATGATGCTTTGTTTAGGAGCAAGAGGAGAAATTGAGAACCATTACCGTGATACGGAGAATCAAATCGTTTTGAATTTTTGTTGTATGGCCAAGGCATTTTGAACAAACTATAGCCGCCCTCCAGCTCTAGGTTGCACATCTAGATTGTTATCTAAGATGTTCCTCCTGGACACGGGATGGACATCCTTGTTATCAGGCCAGTAAAATACTCCAAGCCCTTTGCCCAGCTTTGCAAAGCTGACAAGAATATCCTGTCTCACAGAGCTTGCCCCTTCACAACGGCTGCAAAATTCAATTTTTAGTAATGAAATGACAAATATTTTTCCCCCAAAACTTATTTAGTGAATACATTTATATCAAAGATGTCTATTAAAATGAGAGATTTCTCATTATTTTATCCTTTTACCACAAAATGTTTCACATGAATTTGTTTTTCAAAAAATATTTTATTGCTTCATTTTTTTTACTATTTGTTTTTTCACATCTGATGCTATGATTTTTGCTTGAAGTATCAAGTGTCTGAAATGACTTTTGTTCATGCAAATTTACGAGAGAGGAAAAAACAAAGAAAAAGAAATAAAACTTACCATGGTACCAGGCATCCTCGCATGCAACCGCTAGCAACTCTCCTTGCTTCACATCCCCCAAATCAGGCTCTTTGTTGCAAAGCTTTAGTGCATGGATTGAATCTATGATGGTTTTTTTCAATCCTGCTCTCGATGCCTCTTTCTGTACTTGTTCCCTTCTACTCTAGCTCTCCTCCAAAGGTTTGATCTTTTGCCTGCTGGCATCTTGCTTAACCAATCTCTCAGTTTACCTCTAGTTTGCTTGAGGAGCATCACAGAAGAGTGGTGGTGCAGTGAGCTGTTTGGTCGTCTTCTTTGGCTCGCAGTCAAGGTTTGTTAATGGTGTTGTCAAATCCTTGGTTGAATCTGTTTTAAAATATATCCCACCCTCCAAAAGTCTGCAAGTTGTATCTTTACTGTTTTTAAACAGGCCATTGCTGATTTTTGAAAGAATTTCTGATTTAAAAGGGGAACTGGTAGGGTAATTAAAAAAAGAGAAATTTTGTTCATCGTATAAATGGGATGGGTTGTCAACACATTTCTGTAATGAATGTGGTAGGCCTTGCATTGTTTGCTGCAAAGTTTGGTAGGAAGCTTTACTGGATATAACAAATGACCAAAAAGGAACATGTGATTTTATGAAAAATCAGAGCCAAACATTCCGTAAGGAGAATCAGTTGCTCATTTTGAAGGGCCTTGAAGAGCCTTGCTTGCTTCATGTTTTTTACGTTAAAAAATCTTGATGGTAATGAAAAACCTGAGCTGACACCTCAAAAAGCCCATTGAAGCAATTATCTTTATTATTTTTTTATTCCAGACTTTATTTCCTTTTTTGAACAATACCCTTCCCACAAATTTCTGACCCCTTGATAGTCCCCAACCGGTCCAAAAATGTCTGATGCGTCTCGTAGCAAACTTGTAATGGGGTGCTTCAATTCAGTAGTTTCAAAACCTCTTATTTGTTTTACTTCTTGTAGGAGTGGAAGCCCAATAAAATGTGGGCAGCACATTATAAATGGTGTACTTTTTTATGTCTTTTACCCCATGTTATTTCAAATAGTTATCTTTCCATTCTTCTAGGAAACAACTGCTTTTTTTCTCATTTGCTGCTCTGTCATTCATAAAGTATACCAGCTTCTCTAACATTCCCTTCATACTTTTGTCATCTGATGGCTCTACTAACTCCTCCAACTTCTCCTTTGCGTCGTCAGCTGTAGCTTGCCCTGTTTCAGATGCTTCCGACAACCATCCAAGAGGTATCTAAAATTTTTATCTTTTTTCTGGTTGTACCATCTTTGTGCAGACTGAATGAACGGCAACGATTTAAAATTGTGTCTTTGATATAGCTTTTGGCCAACACATGACCCTCATTTATCATGCTTTGGCAGGCTGTGCGTTGAGGGAGATGAGACAATGTAATGCCACAGAGTTTACCAACTGTCTTTATCACAGGTGCAACTTTACTTGTAGCAACCTCCAAGCCAGCTAATTCCAATACACGAAGACGCATATTTTCTGTGAATTCTGCATCCTTATTTGTCTCTAGTAATTTTTTGCCATCAACTCCAGTTCCATCTTCAATAAATAAATTCCGATCAACGAAATGCTCATCCGATTTCTTCAGACTATTTTTACTACTCTTATCTTTCTGTACAAGTTTTTTCTTTACTCCCATCAGTTCAACTATTCTCCTTTGTTGGCCGGACATTTTTCTTTTAAGCTTTCTGTTATCATTTACCATCTCTGCAAGTTTTTGCTTCAAACGAAGATTTTCAGCTTCAATACCTTTTGCCATCTTCGTTTGTCTACTACTTTCTTTCCTCAAAATCTGACGCATGGCGAAACTTCTTTCTTCTCTCTTCTTTACATGCTTTATGTTGTAGTGAGAATTTCTCTTCCTTTGCTCATTTAGTTGGTTCCTCAGAGTGGTCAACCTCCTCTGCAATACCTCCATTCTCCTTTTATTTTTTTCACTTTGTTCAAATTTTTTCTGTGGTGTTGACCGTCTAATTAAGACATCTGATGGTAGAGATGGAGGTGGGGATGGGTTATTGTTATTATGAGATGTAGAGGGACCGGGGATGGAGGGAATCGGCTCTGGAGTATATGGGGCTGAAGTTTTAAGAAGGAAACATTAACTTTTCCTCTTTAAATTTTGCTGAAGCTTTCCCTCTTATCTTTGAAGCCTTCTGAACTATTCTCGAAATTTTCGTGTTCAAGGGTGCAAGCATAACATTGTCTGATTGATCTGTCCAAATCACAAGCTTGGTGGTGGTTGAGATAAGAACTTTGTTTGTATCCTTGTAAATGTCAAGAATCACGCCATTCGTCAACTCATTGAGATTGGTTTCACCATATTTTTCTACAGGGGCGAGTCGCTCCATTATTGATTAGGCCTATTGTGCACCTGTATCTGATGAATGAATTATGAGGGGGAAAAAAAGAGTGAGAGGGCCTTCCAAATTTAAAACACGAATGTTCTTTTTGTGTTTATCTGCACCAAGGCCTAAATAATCTTGGTCTAAGTTTAATTCGCAGCTGTTTACTTCGGAGTCAATGTATCTGGATCAAGAGCTAGATAGATTGGGCCAAATATCATTGCTATTGTAAACAATGAACGAGTCCACTTGTAGTTAAGCAGAAGTAAGGTAATGTAGATCTACTTCTAAAAACAGTTTTTTAAGATATGACAAGATTTCTCTGACACCCTAGCAGGTATAAGCCAGCTTAAAAAAAAAAGTGCTGAAAGAAAAGTACATCATATGTAGTAATATAGACTGCCTAGAAAATAACTTTCAATACGACAAGAATTTAGAATATAAAGCTAACCTTCCCCCTTCATAATCAACAAAGGCATAGAGAGCTATGCTAAAAATGAACTAACCATCGCTCTCAACCAATCAAATCATGCCTAGCAATCATGCGCCAGGGGAGTGTTGACCTGGTCTTGAGTACCGGTCAAGCAGCTTACACACTTAGCGTTTTTGTGCCTACAACAAGGGTTCATGTTCTCGTTTCGTACATAAAAACTATATTAGCCATGAACTTGAAACTTTGGAATAGTAAAGAAGAAAGGTGGATCTCTTACCTTGTGAATGTAGGATCAGCTGCTCCAAAAATTGTGGGAAATACATGACAAAATAGACTTACGATTCCGATTTAAACACGTTTTTATTAAGTTACGGTGGCATGCATTTATACGTGGTTAGTTTGACCTTTTATCTGATTGGTTGCCAAGTTTCATTTCCATTTATTCAGAAATACAACGTAGCTATACTTAGAACACAGCGCATAGCCATTGATAGAGGTCCGCAAAATTACCCCTCATCGTTGACCTATTTTAGGCTCAGCGGCGGCAAACGATTGGCATTGCTAATATATTGCATTGAAATTTTTCAGTCTGTAGGTATTTTTTGTGACAAGTCCAGGCAAATCATCAGAAATTCTCTAAATTGATTAGTTTGTGGACAATTTAGAATAATAAGATGTTGTTTGGTGGCAAAATATAAATGGATATTTTATTGTGTATCCTCTCAATGTCTTGAAACTTTTAAAATATTGTAAATAAGCATTATTTCGCTTATAGCCATGAAAACACTTTACATTTCATATCAATTCACAACAACATACAAGAAATGTATGTTAAAGCAATTATGAAAGGCCTACCTTTTTGTATACGTTTTACATGTTTTTAAATTGATTCTGATTTCCACTTTATTTCCTGACAAACCATAACCTTCCCCCTGCTCTTGCCTCTACATCCAGGTCAACTTGTAAAACACTCCCTCTTGAAACAGAGTGAATATCTTTTACACTGGGCCACTGAAACACTCCCAGGCCTTTTCCAAGTTGTGCAAAACTTACTATCACATCTGACTCATTGAAACTTGCAGCCTCCAACACAGCTGAAATAGATAGTCAGGAAAATAAAAAAAATACTTTAAAAAATAAAATGAAAAAATCTTTAAAAAGAAATATTTTTTGTTAATATTTGAGAAAAAAGGGGATAAATTAAATGAAGCACAATTGATAATTCATTACAAGTTATACACAATTTTTACATTCATCCTTTAGGCGTGCATACTATGGAGGGAGTCCAAAATTGCTTCCCTATCCTGTGCTCTGTGCTTCTTTCTCAGCTGGCTTTCACCCCTTCTTGCTTTTTTCTAAAGACCCACTTTCTCTTTCTCTGGCAGTGAAATGAACCATTCCCTCATCCTCTTCCTGGTTTGTTTCAACAGCATAACAGAAGAATGATGATGTAGGGAACTGTTTGGCCTTCTCTTCTGGTTGGCATTCAAATGGCGGAAATTTCCTTCACAAACTAGATTAGTTAGAGGGGCAGTTTTGCCTAAATCTTGTACGCCATCCTGTATACCATATAAACCACCCTCCAAAAAAATCTGCAAGCTGGACTTTGCATGTTGCTAAAATGGCATTGCACATTTTGCAGAGGATCTCTTTCATGTCTGGTCTTTGAGTAGTGGGTAATTTTTCTTTTGTCTCCGCAGAACTAGTAGGAAATTCAAGGCAGGGGAAGCTATTGGATTCAAAAAGAAAATTGGGATCATCAACAGATTTCTGTAGGGAGCAGACTATATCTCTTGAAATCGTGTGCTTAGGCTGTTATAATTCGTCCTTTTTGTGGTTACCATTGACCAGAATGGTCTTGTGGCTTTGTGGAATAAAACAGCAAGGCATTCCAAAATAAGAATTAATTTTGAATTTTTAAGTGCTTTTGTGAGCCTAGCCTGCTTAGCATTTGAGGGATGTTAAGATGCTTAGGAAATCATCATGGTGGTGAAAGACCTGCGCTGCTACTTCAAACAAGCCATTGAATCTGTTATCTTTATATGGCTTGATGACAGATTTGAAATTCCTCTCCATGCAGAAAGCTTCCCATTGATTCCCTACACCACGATGATCTCCTACAGGTCCGAACAAATCTGATGCATCTTTTAAAAGGGTCGTGACTGGATGTTTATTTTCGCTGCTTTCATACACTTTTATTTCATTCATCACTTCAGAATGGAAGCCTAGCAAAACATGGGCTGCACAATACAATTGATGAACACCTTTGATGTTTTCTTTGCCATATTCTTGTGAACATTTTTCCCTCCACTCTTCCAACAATGGGCTGCTTTTTTTTTTCATTGGCTGCTCGATCGTTCATGAAATAGGCTAAATTTTCCAAAAGATCCTTCAGTCCTTCCTCTCTGCCAACTAGCTCACATAATTTCTCTTTGGCTTCATTTGCTATTGCCTGTCCAGTCTCGGCTGCTACTGAGGACCAGCTCAAGCAGAAACTTTCTCCAGAGCGTCGACCCAGTATTGTTTTGTCCTAACTACACAATTTGAAAAAATAGAGATAAATGAGCGGTACGATTCCCAGTTGCGCATTGTCCTTACACTGTTAAAATGAATGCGAAATATGAGCTAATCTTTGAGCTGACAAAAATTGTTTATTGTCCTCAGTGCACTTTCGCAATTTATTTCATTATTGTTTTGTCTTAACTCAAATCGTCTGCTAAATCTAGAATTGTCTTATCCTAAGAGT
>BLXT01006199.1:1174505-1184526 GCA_019648995.1 Plakobranchus ocellatus | reverse complement strand
TTTCACAGATGAATGTGGAACCTTACTAAAGTTGAACAGTTTTGTTTCTTGTTCAAAGTCTTTCTTCGTCTGAATTATTATTATTGATGGCTTTTTTCTGACATTTTTGAGCACTCTAATTAAACTGATTGGGCTGTCGATCTCACAGCAGTACAAAGCTTTTTCAAGTATACTGTGGACATTGTCCACCTCCTGTATTTTGTGAATGCCCACTCTCAGAATATTTCTGAATAATCATGTCAGTGTGTTTGTGAGTCATGATAAAGCTTGTAAGTGCACATGTCAAATGCTATTCCTGTTTTGTGGTACACAGGAATCCGACCAAAGAAAAATTTCTTTCATTTCGGGATGTTGTTCTACAAATTCTGAAAGAACATGAGCCAGTGCCGCTGCTGTATCATTGCCACACCTCCTATTAACTTCCTTTTCATTTGATATGCAGCTGTATACAGTTTTGTCTAGTGAAGAATGTGCGATTAAATTGTACGCTGACAGCTTTCTTTTATGGTAAAAATTGGACACATTTGATTGTGGCAGTCCACATACGCATCATTTTTCAAAAAAAAAAAAAGATGTTTGTAGTAAATTTCATTTCCATTCTCACTTACAAACTTTCCATTTTCTTAAGCCATTTTCATTTCCTCACACCTATCGCATCTGTCAGATTTGGGAGCCAGGAATCCAATATTAAAACTGGTGTTAAAAATATGTCCATACGTGTGCAACTTAGCTGCTGGCACACCGTTTTGCTCACATTCTTCTTTATACAGATCAAACATAATGCGTATGTTAAGGCTTTTCTCGAGATAGACTCTGTTGTTGGAAATGAAGCATTATGTCCTTTGACTTTTTCTACATCTGCCTCGAGGGTAACTTTTTTTAATGAACTTTCCTTTTCTTCTTTCTAACAGCGCCCCTGTATCATTGTCAACTAAATCTTCATGGTAATATAAAACTTATCTCTGAGAAAGGTCAAGTGCTTGTAAGAAAAATCCCTTGCAAACAATGGTGCTGACCCTCACTTTCCAAGAAGAATTCACATGAATATTTTCTGGTAGCTATCTTTGTTCCTAACACACGTCTCATTCTTTCTTTCCCACCCCTCTAGGTAAAATTTGAATTAAAAAAAAACTTTCAAATCGTCATTCAGATTTTAAGATTTTAAGCTTACCTTATCAGTAATTTTACAGGCCTAATATAATACAGGGAAAAAGTAACCATTATTACAGCTTTGGTGTCGTTTATGAATTTTTTAAAAAAAATCAGATATATTCCTCACAAGAAAAATTGAAAACAATTTGATCAACTCACCATAACAGGCATAGCACTCAGAATATTATCCACAATGTATACACAAGTATTAAGTGTTAATCTTGGAGATAAGTCTCTGGTGGAATGTTGCAAAGGAAGAAATACTTAACAGTGTAACTGACCTGTACAGACTTTTCCTAGAGGTCAATACCTCTTGCATAGTGGGTTAAAGAAACTCTGTGTCTTTAGAAATATCTGAGGCTTTGTCAGATTCCTTTTAAAGGTGGTCTTTACATGTGTACATACTCTTGTTGGACTTTTTGTAATGGATTTTTATTTTTTGTTTTAATTTGCTTGAGCATCTGCTGGAAGCCTATAACTTGTAGGGAAAATGCATGAACAGAAAACCTTAGATCACATCACCGCTTAATGGTGGCCTGGGTATACCAATAATCAATCAATCAATCATGTTGCAAAGCATACTCCCTTGCACAAGTGAACCTTACACAGGCTGCAGCCATTTGTAGTGGTAGGGCAATGTCCTGCTGGGGTCTTATTTCCTTGGACACTCAACACGCCCTTTTTTCAGTCCCTGAAGGCAAATGGGCTGGTGTTCCACAGGATCAGGATATGGCAACACCAATCATGGCTGGCAAGCGGTCAGTGGCGCGACGCTTTCTCGATTTGCATCCTACAACAAGAGCAGTACACACGTCCAGCTGGAACTGGATCTGGCTCATCTGTCGACGATTTTTGGGGGGCTGGATTATTGCAGAGTTGGAAGAGGATCCAGCTATTAATCATAGCAGTCTGGAATACAAACCAGGCCACATAGCGCCACCACTTCAGACCCGATCTCCCCATGCCATAATATGAACGATGCTGGTCTGCCAGGTCCTCACCAAACATGAATTTGTTGTGCACAATGACTGGAGAGGGAGTGATCACCAGAATTAGGCATCCAGGAGCCCTCCTTTGCACAGGGATCATAATAAGGGTGCAAAAACCCTGAGATCACTGCTTAATGGTGGACTGGGTATACCAATAATCAATCAATTTTGAAGGTTTGACATTGGTGGACAAGACTGCAACCTCCTGTTTGTCTCGCCAGACAGTAGCAGTCAAACCCCCATCCTGACAGCACTTGCCCTCACTACGCTTCATTTTTTATATGGCCCTCTCTTTCAAGTCGTCAGGCCAACCTGCACGATTGGTTCTAATAGTGCACCAGGAACGTGTGTTATGACTCAGAAGATGACGAGATAATGCCACGGAGGCAAAAAAGTTGTCAAAAAAAACTGGTGTCCCTTATCAAGGTAGTCGTTCCCCAACTCTGTTATAACTTTAAATCCAAGTCCGTTTGGACGAGGCATTGGCGACTTGCCTGTGTATACATCAAAGTTACACAAGTAACCATTGGTGGGGTCAGCTAGGCATCAATGCCCCATGGAATTGGCTTTCCTCTCATATATTGCTTGAAGTAGAGACGCCCACAGAAATCAATCATCTCTTCGTCGATGCTCAACTGCTGGGACAGATTAATAAAGCTGCTTTGCTCTGGTTCAAACTTCAAGAAAAAGAGGAAAGTGGAAGAAGAAAGAAAAGAACAAAAAAAAAAGGATTAGACATAGTCATACAATATAACATAAAAATAATACATTGTTTTGGCATAAAACTTGGCAAAAATTTTTTTTTTTGTTTTCTTGCTTTTCATTTTTTTTCTTCCAATACTGGAACTCTATATACTGGGTTTTATACCAACAAAGAAGTCATAATTTTAGTTTTTATTTTAAACTGCTCATAATTTTTTTTTTACCAAATCATATTTTGAGGCCTAGTATTCATAAAATCTTGCGTTATTGTGTATATTGCCCTCAATTGGTATAGAATTGAGAAATCAACATACCCCTTTACAAAAAAGAAAATCATACATGTTCCTAAACAATGATTGTGGACTTAGAACATTTCTAGTTAGATTTCGATCCTAAACAATGATTTTTTTTTTTAGATAATGTATGAATACTAAATGAAACAAATCTAAATCTACATGCCTTGCTAGAATGTGATTTAGCAGGGGTCGCACTTTGTAAAGTGGGTCGTAGCCTGGTTCATCTTTCTTAGCTTCTTGTTCAGGATGATTGATGTGAAAGTACTGGTGGATCTTTTCATACCTACCTTGATTTGCCCATTGGCTCTGCAATTCCGGCCACCTACAACCTGTCATCTGAAGACCAGTACATTGAATATTCTGGCACTTTGTGGATGCCCATCATATATTGGGTCGCTAAATAAATTCGAATATCTCCCGCAGAGACAGGTTTTTAATATTTGTCCTCTTTTCCCTCTTTCTCTTGCCTCCACTGGGCATAAATATTCGTCTGTTCCACAATGTGTTGCAGCAGTTGGGGAGTAAAGAATAGCGTAAAGAAGTCGAATGCCGAGGAGGTAGCGTTGACTCCTAGATCTAATCTAGGACCAACTGGTTCATCAATGCAGTTACTGAATCTTCATTTTGATCTAGGCCTAGATCTAAATCTACAGTATTCCATTGACCTATAATGGCATCTTGTCCCTTTAAATTAGGAGGTGGGGTGGCCTCTTCATCACTGTCGATATCCACATCATAATCTTTCTCCACAATCAAGCTCTCGTCAATGTCAGATTCATTGTCTTGGCCTGGCAGTGGTCCTGTAGGATCTAAATCGTCCTGGAACTGAGTATCAAAGAAATTACCCTCCTTGATAACTCCTGCTGCATCTCTCTCTATAGAGATTTAGCAACTCATCCATGTTATTACAGGTTGAAAGAAAGGACGGTTTTGCACTGAAATCTAGAAAATAATTGGTATCAAACAAGCGTGGATTCAACAGTTGACAGTTTCTTTGTCTGTGGCAGAAAAACGAAACTGAAAACACCAAACAAAAGCTTTGAATCTCGCTTTTCGAACTGTGATATCTTGCATTACTTTGTGCGAGATAACAGCCTAAAATAGATACTGAAATTGATGTCGTGAAAATGCCTAGAAAAGTGGGCGTCGACGGTCGATCTAGGTGGCTATCGTAAGTGCTACATGGCAGGCAATTTTGGTTGCTGTAGTTGTCTAGCATTGGTTCGAACCTCAAATCACATGCATTGTGAACCAAGAATTATGCTATTCAGCCATCCTGGACTTGATTATGTGTAGAAATAGGCCCTATTTTACTCATATAACATCTTTGACTCAGCATTAAATTCTTTAAAAACGTGTAGAAAAATTGTCAATTTAATTTTTAAAATAAGTGGGCAAAATCATCACTCAGGAAGCACCATAGACAATATAAAATATAAAATCCAAAAGATGCAATGGCAACTGAATTGATATAAAGTAAAGACAAAGTAGACTGTTGTGAACTAGATTTTATATAGAAAATTATAAAATTATCTTTGTAATATTTTCTACATATATAATTATCAACTTTCATCTCTCTCTCTATCCCAATGCTCAATACCTTGTGTTCACAATTTTTTGGCTTGTATCCATAGTGTTTTAATTGCCATTGTACTGTTTTATATTTTTACAGCAATGAAGTCTTTACAGCGCAAGATTAATGAATGTTTTACTTTATCATTAATTAAGTCTCTGAGTACCGTTTAGTTTTCTATATAATATCTAGCTGGTAACTATCTACTTCGTTTTTTAATAAATTTGTGAGAGACACTCCACCAAGAATCCATTCATTTTTTTTTTCATTTAGAAAAACTTTAAGGCCACAGATCTCATTCCTTACTTCTGTTTTTAAAAGAATAAATTGACAGGGTGTTGAACTAGGCCTAAATCTTGCAGACAAATAATTCATAAATTTAGCTTTTGGTTACAACTGCATTAGATTTAGGGATTAAAAATTATGGTCTAGATTAGCTTGTTAAACACAATTGACTTGTACCCCACCCTGCCATTATATTTGTCCGCATAATGTGGAGTATTTGGGGGGGCCAAATTTCTGGTCCAGAAGTTGGTGTACGATGAATGGTTTTGATGCATCTTTCAACCTGAGGCTTATCTAGACTGAGACTTTTTCATGAAAGAGTCCTGTAATATACTCATACAGGGAGACGGATGACAGTGGGTGCTAGAAATTATGTAACAACAATCTTCAGTTTCAATGAGCAGCCATATTTATTATTATAGAACATGTATTCGTTGAGATTTCTATGACTAGCCTCAAAACTTCTAGCCATCTCAATTGCCACTGCTAACGTTAAGGCGTCTCCCTTGCTAATCAACTTTTTCTTCTCATCGGTGGATGCCCTTGATCAGTTGCTCTATGATTCTTTCATCTTTATTTTCTAGGTTGAAGCTACATTCATCCACTTTATTTCTAAGGGGCACGATAAAATTGTCAATTGATTCTCCAAATTCTTGAGACATGTTCTGTAGTTCTCAGTTATGAAGATGCACGCTCATCTGTTGCAAATAGTGCCTTCTTTACTCGCTTACTTGGTTTTGCTTTGTTCATCTTGGCTCTCTTTACCATGTTTCCCGTAGAATTGAAGATCTGACAGGTGTGCTTGTTGTGTTCCTGTTGTTTTTTTTTTATTTTTGAGGTGCTGTATAGTTTTCTTTTAAAGTTTTTCATATACATGTACTCATACAGATTTTTAATGGATTTTTTAAATCTTTGGTTTTAATTTCCTTTAAGAACTGTTAATTTATGGCCTGTGAGAAACAAATAGAAATCCTGAGATCACAAATAAATCATGGACTGGGTAGATCAAAAATCAATCAAACCATCCATGCTACAGGTTGTAATAAAAAAGAAAGAAAGGAGCTCACATAAGCAGTCGGTCGTCCCACATGTACCCAAACACGTCTGATCTGGAAGAAGGGGAAGTTGATAGATTTTTTTTTTAATGTTTTAGTTTTAACAGTTTGCAAATAATTGTGCCAGCTTTCAGGTAGTTTCCTATGTTGTATTTTGAGCAGTATACAAATGATCATGTCATCTTAACTGCCTGGCATAGAGAAGCTGCTCGTTCAGAAGGTTTATGTGTTTCTTCTGAATTTACACTCTTTATCATTTTTCAACAGCACAAAAAGTTGACTTGTTAAAGTTTTGACGTCTGTAAGACAGAACGGAATCATTTGAAAGAGCATGAAAAGTTATATTGGCACTAAAATTTGTTTTAACCCTTTGCTCCAGTTTTTATCAGCAAATAATATGATAGATGATGGTCTGAGTACACAAGCAATCGATCACTTTTGGTCTGGCTTTCACAGAGCTAGTTAGCAGGATGTCATCTTTCTGTAACACATGAAGGAAAAATTATTTTTCAAGAGAAGGCTCGAGGTAAAAACCTTTGTGTGTGAAAATTGATGTGTGTGTGCAGTTTTTTAAACAGACACCATGATCCCATTAGTACCCTAAGATGACGTGTGACTCCAATGCCTGCTGTTCAACTGGTTTTTTTTTTTTTTTGTTGTTGTTGTTGGTTTTTGCATCAACGTTCATCCCTCAGTGGCCTGATTTTCCTCTGTCTGTGATTCATCAGGCTTTGCATTGTTAGTTATGTCCGTGACTTAATCCATCTAAGCCTTGAAGGAAATGGGTTTCTAGTTTCATTCTTTTCATCGTCGTCATCAGTGAACAAATTTTGCAGGCTAAACTGTGTGAGTCTGTCTGATGTAGAATTGCTGTCATGGATGGAATTTATGTTCGTGTTTTCTCTCTCACCCCTACCTTTTTTTTTTTTTTATTTAAATTTTTATATTTATGTTTGCCTTTTTTTTATGCTTGTGTCGCTTGCCTATTTCAAAGTACTGGACAATCAGTCAATCTCATCACTCCACTCTAAAAAATTTTTGAGTGCCCAATCAATCCGAATAATTATATATTTTGTACTTAATTTTAGCATCCAAATTTATAATCCAAGAATTTAAAATGTATGATTAAAAACGAAATTTAAAAAAAAAACGTGTGGAAAGGGGAAAAATTGTCTGTATCATGACTGTATTTTTAGTCCATAAACCCAATTATATTCATTGAAACAACACATTATTTTCCACTTAATTTTGAACGTTAGACCTCAGGTGACTGATGTCATGTTGTCACATGAAAGCTTGATTGAGTCAAATGGATCTGAATAGTTAGAATATAGGCCTTGAGTTCATCAATACGCCAGTCACAAACTTCACAAGCGAAGCAGCAACAACAACATCAATGACGATGACTACAAATAGCATCAACAATGACGATGATGAAGATGTGTCAAAAAAAGACCTTTTCTGGCCATCTTTATTACTACCTGTATAGTATTTTTTCCTATACATGCTATATTTTTCCTAAACATGCTATATTTTTCCTATACATGCTATATTTTTTTCATATACATGCTATACTTTTCCTACCTCTAGAACAAAAACATGGCCATTACAGATAAACTAGCGTTGTTGCAAAGTCCATGCTATAGGATTTGGTACTAGAATGGTTAGAAAGATAATACTTTGAAGCTCTAGGTCTAGATAGCTTTACAAACCGATGTTTTTTTAAAAAACGGCATTAAGGATCAATTTGACCTGACCAAGCTCGTGGGGGTTAACCATATTATTGATGTAGTTAACAAGTTTGATTTTATTTCTAAGGGCTTTTTTGTAGTTGAGACTATGTTACACATGCTTATAAAAGTTATAATCTTGAAAAATATTATAAATATAATTTGATGAATCAGAAAGTTATGTTCCTAAAATTTTTAGTTTTTGAATGCAAAGCCCACAGAACACAAATATCTGCAGATGAAATTTCACTCTCAGTGCATGAAAAAATTGAATGCACAAGTTTTGATTGAAACAGAAAACCAGTTGTCAAATCCTTTTAATACAAAATTATATTCATATAAAATTTTGCATTCTGAAATATGTCCCAATGACTATGAGTAAATGTTTAAGAAAAAAAAGTTACTGCTCATTTATGTGAAAGCTTTTCTATTAAAACACATTTTATGTCACACACGTGCAAAGATGAAACTTGTCCTTTACATAGAAACAAAAAAAAAAAAAAATAGAGTAAAAACTGTGCTTCTTGGGTAGTAATTCTGAAATTAATACATGTACATCTTGCTCAGCCAGATGAAATCTAACCTCTGTCGACATCACGGCCTTTTGGAATTCTAGGTGTCAACAGATCAATCAATTACTTCTTTTTTTTTTTTTTTTTTAAGAAAGAAAGGTTATCCACACAGGAAGCCCAGACCACAGTGCTAGATCTAAGGATCTATAAGAGATACAATGTGAACGACAGGATTGTAGAATTAAGAGATTAAGAAGATTTGGACATGTAATTTTCTCTTGTTTTCTGTCTTATCTTGTCTTGTTGGTTGCTAGGTTTAAGTTTGTGAATGTCTCCTTAATCTTTTTTTTTTTAACCATGATGCAAAACTTGTTTAATGTAGTTTGTACAGATTTTTATTTCATCTGTGGTTAATTTCTAAACTTTTAAGTGTTGAATAATCATTTTATTGGAACTGATGTAAATCATTTTGATCTTCATTATTATTTGTTTACTTACCTGAAGATGTATAATTTCTATATTAAAAATACATGTAATAGGTATTGCCCCTCTGTTGTTTTTCTTTTTTGCAAAGATTGTATGTTATACAGAACTACTTGTATCATTACATACCATAGCTCATCATACCATTTGTCTGTTATGTTGTTAAAGTAAAAGAAAATTAATGCACCAGTAGCCATTAATTCCACTCGGCTAGATTTCCAGAGCAAGATTTCAACAAAATATACTGCAATTATTCAGATTTATGCCACGGGATTAATGCAAAGCCTTCTTTTACCTTATAAAGTGAGTTTAGGACTCATCCATTTTGTTTGGGCAAGAAAACATAATTTACAATTTAGTAGACTCTTATTGTGATTTTTTACAATAAACCAATAATTTTAGAAGTATTTTATTGTGAGCAAAGAAACTTTTTTTGATTGCAGGCAGCATTTATGATAGATTTGAACTCTCAATGTTGTTTTGTTTATGTTTGAGTCCACAGATCGATACTTTGAATGTGTGCGTATGTTCATTTTTCGAATAAATACTCCACGAGTAAGGCTTAGCCACAGGTGTATTGTTTTGTTGAGATAATGCTTGTGATTTTGTTTTGCCATTGACATCAGCGATCAGTTTTGGTTCTTAAAAACTGTATCTGCTTTAGCATGCTTTTATTACATAATGATTCTCTACACCATGTTTTATGAAAATGTAACACCATTTGGTTAATTATTTACATGTATTTTAAAATATACTTTTGTGTAGGTTGTAATTTTCGGTTCAAGTTCTTTAAAAAAAAACAAAAAAAATTGACTCATTGCCAGTGAATAAAGAAAGCCTAAATTAATCTGGACTGTGTTATGTTATTGACTTTGAATGTTTGTAGCTTTTTTTTTTTGTTTTTTAAATAATCTCAGTGTTAGTGGCAATCACAGGCGGTATCACTAGGGCATTTGCCTATCAGTCACGAGATGACTAGTTTGATTCTCAGTCTGCACCATCAAATTTTATCAAGTTTTCCTGTGTCACGCAAATTGCAAGATCGAAATAGATAGCTGTGTATTAAGATCTGGTGTTAGTAAGGCAATGGGGAAAGGAAATTAATGCAAAGTGCCTGATATTTAGTGATAAGGGAAGTGATTGCCATATACATGAGATCCTCCAAAAAAAAAAAGATTAAACAACATTCCTATTTTGATCAGCTATTACTATTAGTACTACATGTATTACCAGAACCACCGGCG
>BLXT01006199.1:1155082-1169523 GCA_019648995.1 Plakobranchus ocellatus | reverse complement strand
TCCGACTGACAACTTGGTTTACGCAACTTGGGTTTATTAACTAATGACCTCAGTCTATATTAATTATTATTCTGAAAAAACAAACAAACAGGGGGAACAATATAAACAAAATGGCGATGGCGACGATAGGAACAACAATAACAGCAGCAACAGCAACAACAACAACAACAACAATAATAATAATACTGATGATGATGACAATAATAATAAATATAACAGAAAACAAAAGTACCGTACGCAAAAGCAATAAACAAAAGCAATAGGAAAAACAACAAAACAAAAATCTAAATGTTAAAAATATAATGTGAAGTAAAATCTGCACTGTTTAATATCCTGTTTCATACACAATTAATAGAGAAAAGAAATGGAATACGGATATCTAAGGTTTAGATGACTTTAATGATTTTTTCATTGTAGCGTTCAGTAGGCTAAACATATTTGTCGCGACTGAGCTTTTGAACACAGCTCAGTTTCAGAGGTTCCGTTTTTTTTTTTCTCTCTCTGTCCCTGCAGTCGTCTGGTCGTCGGCCCGTTTGTTCGGAAAGCTTCTGTCGGCGCAAGCAATCGTTAGGGTAGGCGCCATTTTCAAGTAAAAAACCACAGAGGTAAAAAGCGCTTTCTGCAGCTGCATACCATATCAAGGTAAAACACATCGGTGTAGGAAATCTTGATTACTTTATGAACTGATTTTAAATAAAATGTTTTTGAGATAGTCTGGGTTAACGACTAGATCTAGATTAAGACCTGCCTTCACCAGCTACCAACAAAACCCTCCCTCTTTCCTTTGGCAAAATGAAGGGAATAACTTAGGGGTAGGCCAAATGACTTCTAGATCTATCTTCATCAGCTACCGATTAAATGAAGAGGTCAAATCTTATGAAAAAAAAAAAGATCTGAAATCTAATCTAGATCTAGTTTGGAATCTAACGCTATTTTCACTCTATCTCCACAATTCAACGCCTGTGACCTCATAATTTCGTTGGTAGCTCGTGAAGGCAGGTCAAGATCAAATCTATAATAGAGAGATCTAGATCTAGTAATTAGAAGATGATATTTTACTTGAGATCATAACTATTTTTTTAAAGTTGAGGTACTTTGTCATTAGGCCTGGTCCTGAAGAAATGGAGAAAAAGCTTGGTAAAAGTTTCGAATATGCACACAAGAAAGCTAGACAGCTAATCCACTTGTCATAGATCATAACTATTAAATGACGTATAAATGAGATCACTTGCATTTCCAAATCCTTGCTGAATTAGACTTGAATCACTTGATTGATCAAAACTCATCCTCTATATCCAAGCGTATAGGATAGGCCTAATTGAGGCTGTCAGTTTTTTCATAAAATTTTAGAGGATAGGTTATTTTTTATTTTTGATGAAATTCCTTTGTAATATTTTAGCAATAAAATTGTTTACAGTTGCCTAAAAATTGATTGCCTTCATCTCATCTTTAAAATCGAATTTTTGCTAACACGTACATAATAGGAGTTCTAACATCAACACAGCCAGCACACGGTCTTAATTCTTAAATCTCCTTTTGGTTTTTCGGCAAAAAATGGGGCATGCAGAGCTAACTATGCATTCGTTCTTTGATCTTTTTCACAGTATCTCTTTCTTTCTTCCTCTTATCACGCTTTCTCAGATCTATTTTCAAACTTCAAATTAATTCTTCAGAGCCTGTAATATAACTGATGAACCACTTATAGGCCTACTACTAGTAATATTATTCAAAGAGGGAAAACAATTTTTAAAGGAAATGAATTAGTCTTATGTTACACATTTTGTGTGATTTGGCCCAGATTCTATTTTACATGTTTAATTGCAAAATATACCTACACGGTCAAGATCATTATGTGTTGTAAAATAAATTGATTATAAGAATAGTTCTCTCCCTCCTTCACCTTTCTTGTTCTCTCTGTACCTTTTTCACTTTTCTTCTCTCTCTCTCTCTTTCACGCAGCTACATTCACTTTCTTCCTCTCTCTTTCCCTATCCCTATCGTTCTCTCTGTGCCTCTTTCACTCTTTGTCTCTCAATCTCTTTCTCTGTCTCTTGCTTCCTTTACTTTCTCTCTCTTTATTTCCGTCTCTTTTACACAGACATGCGCTCACTCTCTTTCTTCCCTTTTCTCTCTCTTGCTTTCTCTGTGCTTCTTTCACTTTCTGTTTCTCTCGCTCTTTTTTTCTGTCTCTCTCTTGCCTCTTTCACCTTCTCTCTCTTTCCGTCTCTCTTTTTCACACACATGTGGTGTAAGTTGTAAGGTACCGATTCGCTTTTTCAATTTTTTTCTAAGTTGTTAAAATTATTTTTGAAGATGTTGGGAAACAAGATTGTGACTGTCATTTAAAAATTCCAGGCCTTTATGTTTCAGTCTTTTCCAAAATGAAATATTCTTTCATAACGCTAATAGTTAATAATATATATATCATTTTGTGGAAAGCAGGAATTTAGAACAATCTTCTGAGTTTGGTTTAGTTTTTTGTATACAGCCAATCCACAAGGTGATCTCAGGCTGTCAGGTCCTCCGTCAGGCCAGGGCGCAGGTGGTGGGGCTCAAACCTGTGACAGAAAGGTCCCTGCAAATCTCAGGGCAGATTCGCTATCCACTGTGCCACCGACGCCTCCCCTCTCCCCCCCGATCTTCTGAGAAGAACAGGAAATTTGGCTTTAACAAATTGCATGTTTAAGCCATTATTAAAGTAGTGGTAATTTTCTTCTACCATCCTGTATGATACTTTTTTGTCCAGTGTCAAATGCATCACTTTAGTCAGGTGCAAGTTCCAGCTTTTTGTTACATATTTTATTTATTGTAAGGCGTTATTTTCAAGGCATGCCTTGAGATTAGCATAAGCGTTATCTTCAAGGCATACCTTGAGACTAACACCAGAGTTAATATCAAGGCATGCCTTGAGGCAAATAGCTGCGTTACTTTTAATTTTTTTTTTACGTCCCCTAAGGTTTAAGTGAAACTTATGCAGAGTTTACTTTTTCGAGTTTTACTGCTCGAATCATGAACATGTGGCTCAATTTAAGACCATTGAAAATCAACATGCACTCAAATTTAACATGAACTGCCCGCGCATTTATGTTTACGAGTTAACCCAACACTAAAATTAACACAACTCTATTTTAATCCCATACACATTTCTAAAATGTGACATGCTAGCATAGCAATTGAAAAACAAATTCCAGGAATTGGTGTTATCATAAAATATTTAAGAGAACGAGTAGTCTGTTAAGACGTCAGTAATAAGATGTTAGTTTTAAAAGCAAAAACAAATAAAATTACCCGTTATAAGAAGTATATCACACTAAGAGTAAGAGATGAGCTCACACCCAAGCCTACCGCACATGATACATCACCAGCAGCAAGAATGTGCAAACCAAAGCTCATTTAGTCCTACTGATAAGACAGGCAAAGACTAATATAAAAAGCATTTAATTTTCTTAATGAGAGGAGAAAATTATCTTTTAAGATCATTGCTGGAGTTTTAAGGAAGTTAGTAAAAGTAGCTATTTCTTTCATTAAAAGGTTGCAACATTATTTTCATATTTGAAATTAAACTTTCCTATCTTCGTTTAATTATAGCAATGGTAGTTGTGTGGGTTTTTTTTTCTTCCAAAGAGTAATTATTGAAATGAAGAGCTTCACAGCATATTTCTAAGCAAGAAATGGAATGTCTCAATCCAAAAGAAGAACCAAAGGAAAAGGTGACAGCACTAGCATTATTTTTCAAGGCATACCTTGAGACTAGCACCAGCAGAGGCTAAATGATTATGCTTTGAAAATAACACCTGTGATAATCGCAGGGCATGCCTTGCAACAGTGACTTCGGCGTTATTTTCAAGGCATGCTTTTAGACCAGCACCAGGGTTATTTTCACGACATGCGTCGCTCTTCTTACACAGAAAGGCCAAATTATTATGCCTTGAAAATAACGCCTGTGATAATTTCAAGGCATGCCTTGTAAATAGCGACTTCGATTTTATTTATTTCTTGTATTATTGTGTCTGAGGAATAAAGTTAAAGATATAGATGTAAATTTTAATAATGACATCTCTGTATGAAATGAGTTGTGTCATAAAATCAGTGTTTGTTCATGCAATGCAGTTATTTAACTGGTGGTGTGTAATTTTATGGATGTATGTATTTTGAAAAATAAAAAAATTTTTTTTTTTTTTATCCCCAGTTATTGAGAAAAAAAGATCTGATTCATAGCATTGAGCTGTCACAATGCCACAAGATCAAATTTCATATTCTGACAAATATTTTGATGACAAATATGAATACAGGTATGGAACTTTCTTTTTAAATTTAAATTTGAAATTTGATTTGAAATTCTTTGGAAATTATGAAAGAATAAAATTATCACTTGATGAGTTTTTATTTTTGAGTATAGCCTGTCCACAAAAGGTGATGTCAGACTTTTAGGCTCTTTCCGTTGGGCCGGTATGGGGGCTGATTATGGGGCTTGAACCCTTGAAGATATGGGGGTGGGTTCACTATCCACTGATCCACGACTTTCAAAAGTCTAGCTCAATATTTTGAAAGTCAATGTTGTGATGTAAAAGCAAAGTTGAATTATGTTTTTTTGGCCTGTATTGAAAGGATTAGAAATTATATTGAGTAGGATTCACATTAATTAAAACTGTTTTTATCATTTTTTTTTTCCTTTTATTAACTTTAAAGTTAAATTTTTCAGAATTTTCTTTTCTTTAAGCTTGGCAAGTACTCAAATTATTTTAAATTGCAGGTGTGTGACTATGTTGAGAAATAAATTAATTGATGGGTGTGACTGAGTTTGCAAGTTTTGCAGTCTAAATATGTTACTTTTTTCCTCTACTGACAATCACAAAACTCTCAATTCTGGAAATCCTTGTTTCCTACTGATTGACTTACTTTTTGATATAAAGACATTAACTTATAGCTTCAAATTTGTTCTTTTTTTATAGTAAAGGTACAAAGTCTGGTTTAAAAAAATATTCATGCTTTATTTTTTTTTTTCCAGTTCTTTTTCATGGATAGTGCATGTACAATGTGGGCTTTCAAGGCATGTGAAATTTAGAGAAAGCAGCTTGCATATGATACTGATATTTTGGTCTTATTATTCTCAGGCATGTGATTTTACCCAGTGATATTGCAAAGCTGGTACCAAAAAACCACTTGATGACAGAAACAGAATGGAGAAATCTTGGAGTGCAGCAATCTCCAGGCTGGATTCACTACATGGTTCATGCACCAGGTAGGGTAATAAAAACTTATATTGTTGGTAACAAATTTTATCTCTTTTCAGAGTCTTTTACAATCTTCAAAATCAAGTAGATTTGAGGGTTTGCCAAAACGGACTGTTAGCATTGTTGTGTAGGAAACATTTTCTCGTAGCCATATTTGAAAAAGTTAAACTCATCAATACATAGATTTTGATTTTGTGAATGTCATGGCATAAGAAGTAATGCTTTATGTTTAAAAAATCAGTTTTGGATGCACCTTGCTGTGTAAATTGACCAAGTAACTTTCATACATAATTATGATGACAAATCACTAAAAATGTTGTCACCCATCAACAAATTAAGCTCATTCACTACCAAATGAAGAGACAAACAAATCTATTTTAGATGAATCTATCCCTGCTTTCCAACTTTTCATGAATTATACCTCGCTGATACTCAACTGGGCTTTTCCGTTTTGTGATTGGAGTTTTTCAAAACACAGTAAAAAAACGTGACATAATTTTGGGGTCTACCATTTGGCAATTGCTCATTCATGTATAACCACATCCATACTTTTTTTTTACTGCTGCATTTCTGATATAAAAAGAGAGGCTGTGTGGTAAATCGTGTCAAGAATAGATAAAAATCTATCACATCTGGTAGGTTTAGACTTAGCATTGATCATCACAGCTTAAGAAAAATACACAGATGTGTTGAATATATTTTTGCCCCATTATGGACATGGCAAAAGTAGAGACACAGAATGATTTTATGTGGATGAGGACACTATTTTTAATACACTGTTTGCATAGTCATTCGTTATTAGAAATTCGTTTCATTTTCTGTTTTTAGCAGTTTGACAGACTGGCTTTTCGCAGACCATGGTGAATGCTGCACTTACCAAGTGACAGACATGTACATATTTCTTTACCCTAGGGCTTGAGTTGATAGGGGCCAACATGCTTAAGCATTCATAGATTTCCCAAATTTCCTAGTCAACATTCCTGAATTGGTTAAAGATATAGATGTAAATTTTAATAATGACACTGAGTTTTTTTTTTTTCTCAATTTATATGTGAGAAGCAACACATATTTTGTGCTCTTCTGTTAACAAAATACATGTTTTTTTTTTTTTTTTTTACGGTTTTGGGACATATGTTATAATAAGTTCATTTTTTAAAAAAATCTTTCAGAGCCTCATGTCCTGCTGTTCCGGCGTCCACTTCACCCATCTCAACAGCAGAGTGGACTGACTACACAAGGCCAGCCAGTTTTTGTTGGTTAAACGAGGAGCACAGCGTATTTATGGGATGGTGCTACTTGCATCCTTCTGTTAAAGTCTTTCAGTTTTAATGTTGTAATTTTTTAATACACCATTATCAAAACCAGCTTTAGAAAAGAAGTGTTTCCCTGTTTTAAACAATGTTTATTTCCCCAATTTTTGGTATTTCACTCCGTTCACGTCCAAATTTAACTCAAATAAATTTTTAAAAGCGTAATGAAATCTAAAAAAATTAGCCCTGCTACTACTGAAGATGAAAAAAAATATATATATTCTACATGCCAGTCAAGCTGTCTTTTTTTCCCCCATGAAGTCTTACAATGGAAATTCATCTAATTTATAGACCACTTGAAAGTAGAGTTTGTAGTGAGGATGATAGAATTGGGAAAAAAAATTCCTTCCAAGTATTGCTGTGGGAGGCCACTTAACTATTAAAAATATGTGTGGCTGTTCTCTCCCTGTCACAATTTTCCCTATGGATCTATTTGCACTATCATTTTTTTTTCTTCTCTACTTTGGCCTTTATGAAGGTTTTACATTTATGGTTGGGGGGTGGAGATAGTATAAGGGAATAGTGAAATATATTTTTAAGTACTTGAGAATGGCAAGGCTATGTGCCGATGATTTTTATCTTAGCTGATGAAGGGTGCTTTCTTGAAAAAAGTCTCTATGAGGGGAAATTGTACAACAGCTTTCAGAATCTGCAATCGATATAAAAAAAAGTTCAAGCCAAAATTTTTATTCCTCACATTTCCTCAGAAGAGAAAAGAAAATACAATTTCAAAGTTCAAGATTTACATGTGGTCTAAAAGTTCCTGCCATTATTCCTACACACTGAGGTTACCATACTATGCAAAGAGAATGGGTAATTTTTAGAATGCTCAGCCTACTAGTAAGTTAGGTCTGCTTGCAAAAATCAGATGCTGTAGGGTTTATTCGTGTCATCGAACTTCAAAGCGTAGAGTTTTGTATATATTTACAACCCTGTTAAGTGAGAGCCATAGTGGATATCATTGTATCCAAACTATGATGGTACATATTAATGATTTGAAATGTTAAGATGGATAATAAAATCAATTCCCCAGCCCCCTGCCTTGACCTTTTAAAATAAATTATTGCCCAGGTAGTAAACTTCATGCCTTACAGAATTTAAGAGGTATAAAGATAATATCTTGAAAAGCTGAAAAAGGGCCAACACATGATTGCTTTTGACTTTAAACGCTAAGAGAGACTACTTAATACATAGTTGCTTCTAATTTATGAAAAGAATCGATGATATTCCCTCTTTTTATTTCCAAGAAAAATTTATATTCATATGTAATTTTAAATCATTTATCTGTACATATACTGTATTATGTATCTTTATTTATTTTGGTATGGCTCTCGTAAGATCTGTCATTTATGGCATAAATGCATTATGAGCGGTTTGGATGATGAAGACTGAGTTAGATTCAAAGCTTACTGGAGCATTGAAAAGAAAATCTGGAAATGTTTTATATCCAAAAATGCCATTCTTTTCCTTGCCATGAAATTTCAATCGGTTCTTTTCTCAAGCCTTTCTTTTTGGTCAGAAAACTATATTTTCTATCCACTTTTTAGCTCAGTATTAGGGGCTGCATCCTCCTTTAGATGGACTTTTTTTTCCTTTTTTTTTGTACAAAACAAAATTCCGATTACATGGATACATATTCTTTCAAAATTTCCAACTTATTTTGATACCTGTTAGTAACATCTATCCTCATGTCATGGAGGCTAATGGAGATGTGTATCACTATCAGTCTATTGTAAGTGTTTAAATCACTGCTGGACTAAGTACATATTTTATAACCATAACCGAGGCGCTATCCTGTCAGATGGCTGATGTCTTGACCCGAGGTTGGAGGCTGCAATGTGGATCACCCAAATGACTGTAAAGTTTATGGCTCTCTCGGATTAAGTTGGGCCACATTTTTGTTCTTAGGTGCTTGAAAAACGTGTAATGACTAGAGTATGTCAGGCAGTCTGAGGTCCATCGCCAAGGGGAGGGAACACAGATCTGTCTCTTAAGTTCTCTTTTTTGTTGCATCTCTGGTGTGGTTGATTCTCAGGCTTAAATTTAAAAATTGCCTTTTAAACTCATAGAGTGGGAACTTCAACTATACAGATCTAGTAGTAGTAACAGCTGTACTGTGATGACTGGCAATTATAAATTGAATTGAAGATGCATAAAAGTTAGAAGCAAGCGTCAGATAAGATTTTTTCCACCACTCAATTGTTTATTGCAGATCAGAATCCAGTTGTAGTGTTAAGCCAAACGATTCTTAATATCCCATAACATTCTTCCTTTTCCTTTTTGAGGAACATTTTTTTCCTGTGCGCAATCAACAACAGTTTTCTGAAAAGTTTTGCCAATAGAAAGTTGCCCCTTTTTATAATTGATCAATTCATGAGTGTTCACCCTGTTCTCATACACATGATGCCACACAAGGCCTGAAAAAAATGTGAAATTAATGGTTTTTAAAACATTTCTGTATAAGAAATATTTATTTTTGGTTGGATGAAGTGGAATATTATATATAAGTAAAGGGTTACTAGATGATACATCTTTTTTTTAGGGAATTAATGGCGTGACACAAAGTATGTAAATAACCTTCTATTGGAAACATGTGAATTTGTGATTTGCGGGGACCGAATGTAATTTTTTTCTTCTTTTGTTTTTTATAATCTGCCAATAAATTATTAATTTTCTTACAATACTAAGTTTTCATGCTTTACGTAAGACATTATATGATTATTTTCGATGAAAATCTTACGGACAGACTTTTCAATACGGCAGCATTTGTACAAAATTTTCAGAAACCTGCATGACGATTTTAAAGAAAAGACAATTTCATTGTAGTCTTCTCGCTGCTGATTGTCACTCAAGGTCTTTGAAGATCACCCATGATAGGAATCTGAAGTTCCATCTGTAAACAAAAGTTGATTGGTTGTGATGTTTTTTTAAAACTGTAACATAATTGGAGAAAAAAATTTGTTTTAAAGGATGAAAATCTAAAATTCACTTTGGATAGATTTTGCTTCTGACATCTACTGGTGTGATAGTTTGTAGGATCATAATTATTCTAATAATATGTATTTTTTATAACTCATTATTTCTGCTTTTCATTTGATAACCAAATTTGTTCTGGGATTTTGTAGGATTTTTTATAATTTCGAATTCCCTAAATTGAGTCGGGAATACAAATAATACTTTTTAATAGTTTAGGAAGAATTAATATTACTCAGTCTTATTATTACATAATTTTTCATATTTCATTTTTGTTTATTAACATGTTTATATTTCTTGATGTAGTTTACAGGACATGTTATTAAAAATGTTTTTATTAGCGTTTCTTAATCGTTTTTAATTGTGAAAAAATTAGTGTCATGCTTAGGCCAAGCCCATACCGGAAGCAGCAATTCACGTGTCCAACAATACATGTTTGGAAACACTCTAGTTTCTTTAGTCAAGAGCACACCAAGTCGGCTGCGACTTACATCTTGTCAAAGCATCAAAGCTGTCCTTTGTGTTTTTTACAGCCTGGTCTTACGTCAGTGGGTCTGCTAGATAAGAGAAAGGGGGGTGCCATTACGTAGCCATGCATAGTTTTACTGTTGGCGGGCGAATCACGCGGCTAGTCTTGTTACGCAAATTATCAGACCAATTTGTAGTTTGGTAGAGTAACTGCGACATCAGTCTGTTTCATCGGCTATTACAAGTCGTGTCGCTTCCAGTGTGGGATTACGCTTATTTTCGCAAAGGAAAAAAAACCTTTGGATTTGAAATGTAGGTTAGGTTTGGGGAAAATTTTCCTGTTTCATCAAATCAGGTTGAGTTTATGATTTTCAATATCAATGGAAGTGGATTGGCCTAACAGTTTTGAGAATCCTATTTTTTTTTTTGGAATATTTTATTTCAGTGACTGTCTGACTTTGTATTACAAATTGGACTTACATTAAAGACATTTAGATTTCAAAACCTTAAAAATAAATTTGTGCATTTGGTTTTTCCTAAAGAAATGTTAATTTTTTTTGTTACAAATTTTTTTCTTCTTAAAAGTTAAATTCATTTCGATTTTGTTTTTTCATTCTTGGAATTTAGAAGAGAGTAAACATTGAGCAAGATATGCTGTCAGTTTATAATTTACAAAATGTTTACTTGATTGACATTATGTATTGCAAAAGAAAAATTGGAATTAAAATTTGTAAATTATGCTAATTTTTTTGTCTGTGAATATTGTTTTTAGGTGAGAAAGCTACTGAAGTTTTGCAGAGGAATTCATTTGCACTGATAGCAATAGTGATGTACTTACATTTTTCTGGTGTTTTGTTTGTTTACACAGTTTTTTTCCCTTCATTTTTTACCTCAGCTCAAAGTATAATTGTTTGTAATAGACCTTTCGCAGACCTACTTGTAAAGGGCCCTTAGCATATGTAGGTCAGATTAGCTGCTGGTCAATCCAGCATGCCTCACCTTCAACGTGCCGTAGACAACACACCTTTCGCAAGGCAACGTAGCTTAAAATACCGCTAGACAAGACCTGCCGCTGGACTCTAGATCTAGACATTGCATCAAGAAATCATTTACCTAATTTAATCCACATTTCGATTAATAAATGATAAAAAAATCTGATGCAGATCTAGATCTAGATTTCTCTTTCCAGAGGCACGAACAGTTACAAACAAAGGATTAAAACCAAGCCCTCCTGCTTCCCATAAGAATTAAGATTTCAATCCTAAATCCTATAACATTGTGTTCTATTTTAACTGTATATTCGATACCAGATTTGACGGGAAAATAGAACTAAGTGTGAATTATTGAAAGATGCCTCTTCTTGATCTGGAAAGCTCTAGGCCTAGATCTAATTATTGATGTGGATTCTTGACCAGGTCATGCTTCGGCTTCGCTTAGCCTAGCCTAGCTAAGCGCTGACTGCCTGGGTATCAAAGCAAAACATGGCTCCTGCGGCTTTCAATTGCCACTGTGTGGGTACCTCATATAAAAAAAAAGTAATGACTATTTTTCGCAAAAATAGTTTCTTCAAGATATATTTGTGCAGATATTTAGGTCCAAACAAAAACTTTGCTTTGATTAAAATAAAGAAAAGCATGCCTTTTTCAGGACTATGTTAAGCTGGTGTTGCTAGCATAGTATCAGAGCTTGCGGGACGCTGATATGTAAACAACGCTAGTCGATTTGCACACGGCACTGAGGGAATTCCCTTGTGCTAGCGGTCTCTGATAAAACAACGGCCCTTAACAGATTTGTGAAACCTCAATAATGTTACATCATAATGGTACTGATGATCGAAACAAACTATGCATTACCAGGTAGTTGAGAAAGCTCAATACTGAGATTAGTGGAACATATTTCCACTTCCTTCTAGAGTGATCAAAACTTTTTTCACTGTTACTGTGTTAGTACTTTTTTAAGCTACTCTTCAAAAACAGCTGTCATAGACAAATATGTATTGGATAAAACATAAAAGCAAATGAAAAGTCTGATGTACAACTTTGTGAACATGTGATCTTCCAACTGACATAAATAAAAAAAAAATGTTCAAGGGTTTAAGTCAATAAAATTAAGTTATTCATTTATATAGAATTTTACTCAGAGACATTGGAAAGAGGAATTATTGTAGCTTTGTCACATTGTGAAAGCCACATACAATCTGTCTTGAAACCTATACAAATAGTGATGAATTGCATTTTCAACATATTATTTAGTTCATTTAACAACTTGGAATTTTTTTCCTTTTATATTGATGGCTTAACCAAAATGAGGTAAACATCAACATTTGCTGATGCACCACACCATTAGGCTAAGGCAGGAAAGGACCAAACAGGCTATATATAACTATAAAAAAGTTTAAGATTAAAAATGGAAAACAGGAAATTTGGAGTTCCGTATTTGAATTTGAAATGAAAGTTCTTGTCCACTGTCAAAAAATTCAAATGTAAAATATGTACATCAATTAACATGAAACAATTACATACAAATAAATAAAAAACAATGGTGTCAATGTAGGCTATTTTATAACGAAACAACTTTTTATTGCACCTTTCAACGCTTGCAAAACAAAAACAATGAGGGCAGCAACTGAGTAAGTAGCTTTAGCATCAAACCCTTTACAATTTACATTATGATTATGCACCACACAATCATCAATGTATCTTTGACAGATTCTTACAATTAAGCAAACTCACATGATCATGTGACACTAAACAGATTGATCAGTAATGTGCAGGGCTCTTTCACTATTGAAGATTTAATCAAATGAAAACTTTAAAGCAGTGATTTGTTTCAGAGTATTCGTACATTTGTGTGGAGAAATTAATATATATAAATGCCCCGCCACAAAAAAAAAATAAATACAAATAAGAAACAACAAAACATCTATATCAGCCCTAATACTATTTATAATGCGACATATTTTATAGCATTTATTATTTAAACAAATTCAAGCAAATCCTTACGATTAACAACACTGACAGTACCACTAGGGACAAAAAGAGATTGAACAGCTGCTCTCCACACAAAAAGTGACAGGTCAGTGTCAAATTTGGCACATAAAGAACAGAAAAGAAAGCTAGAATAATTGACTAACTTCACCATGGGTTATTTTCCTTATACAGAAACATCCTCCTCTGAATTTGACATAGATTAGTTTTAAAAAAATGCTTTGTTCTTTGATCGAAGAGCAGAACACTTGAATCCCATAAATTCTAGAAACCATACATAGAAATCCTTTTGGTTTGGTGAGGGTAATTTTTTTTTTTAAGTACTACGACAAGGTGATCTCAGGCTTTCAGGCCTTCTGTCAGACCAGGGTGCTGGTGATTGGGCATGAACCCGTCACAGAGGGATCTCTACAGCCAGGGCATTCGCCATCCACTCTGCCTCTAAAACACCTTTTGTTCAAAGCAAGCAGTCCAACCCAAGCAGGCTCAGCATTTTAATATAGCTGGATATCTAGTGCTGTTTATTTTTTCAGACTGATCAATTGATTAGGAGGAAATAATATTCATTATCAAAACTAATATACATTAAAAGATGAATAGGTAAAAATTCATTGAAATTTGAAAAGTTGGCAATTCAAATGAAATGGCTTTAAGGCAATCTATCTCTCTCACTCCATTTCTTTCCTTTTTTTGTGTGCATACTTGAAAGAATACTTAGTTGGGAAATTGCAATAAATATTTGAAGATCAACAAAAGGCCGCCAACGCCATGAACAGTGTCTGGAAAAAAAAAAGAAAAAGCAACGCAACAAAGCAAACATTAATCATAATGATTAATACATATACGTATATATAATAGTGCTTTGTGTTTGGAGCATGTCTTCAAAATGACGTAAATAAACTATACTGGCCCACATTGAAATTTAAAATGATTCATTGATATGTGCGGTTCCTTGACAAATTATACAGTAGTGCAAAATTAAAATATTTTTTTGTAACTTATGATTACAATATGATGACAAAAAACTGACGGATTCTCACACTGCATCAATGCAAAAAACAATTTGAATGGGATTGAAATAATAAGGAATGCCCTTGTATCATCTATATATAAATCATGTGTGCCCATCCTCCTTCACATTAAGAGCAGATATATATACATAAAAATTTGTAGCAAAAACAATAACAAAAATGAAGCTGAAGATAATGAGAATTTTCTTAATATCCTAAGGTATTTGTTGTAATTTTACTCATTTAGACCTACAACATGTCAAGCTTACTGCCATTCAAAATCTAAAAAATATCAGAACAATATGTGGTGATTTAAAAAGAAGTGAAACAATCTCGGACAACAAAGGGACTATACATGTATCTAGTACTAGTAGGCATTGCTACCATAAATCTAAACTTTCTCTCCTAAGGAACCGTTAGAAAATGAAGTTGGTCATGGCCAAAATTTGGCAAAAACTG
>BLXT01006199.1:1142864-1154420 GCA_019648995.1 Plakobranchus ocellatus | reverse complement strand
AAAAAATACACATAACTTCATTCAAATTTGTAGCATTACAGATAAAGAAAAGACAACGAGCAAAAGATGAAAAAATAAATTAACCTTTAACACCCTCCCCCCCCTCAAAGAAAAGACTAACTTTTTGACGAGGCTCCTTGTTTTGTTAACTTCTTTTTCGCTACAAGGTTGCTGCTCTTTATTATAGACATGTTTTCATAGATTTGCCTAAAACCTAACATGCAAGAGAAAAAAAAGGAGCTGGGACAACAAAAATGTCAACTGCAAATAGCATTAGATGTCATCTCAGAATTGATGTTTGTTTCAGAGGTGAGATAATTAAGTGAGAATATTTTCTCAGTCATTATCAGAATCTATCAGGATTTGAGCTTCACGTTCAGACTCAGAGTAGTCGAAGAGCACCCACAGTGAATCATAGATCTACAACTGCCAGACATGATAATATTCCATCCCAAACAGGCCTTATTGCTCAATGAGCCAGATACATGTTAAGCACCCAGTTTAGAGACTGGAGGACAGAAAAATATTTATTAAAAAGCTCAGTTCCCAAGAACAAAAAATTTACGGCAGTAAGGACCTGAAATTGCAACCTTTTGATCACAGTCTCGCTCTTAACCATAACACCACCAATGGTGCGAGAAAGGAATGTCCATTGGAAAAGGGAATGGCTGATGTGATCTTTTGAAGTTCAGTTTTTTAACTCGTGAGTTTGAGAGAATGCCTAAACTCTTGATAACGATGTACAGACATAGGCATTTCTATATAAAGTATATGTCGTAAAGCTGTGTTAAACATTTAAACTTATTTCTTTTTTTTCAATTACTAAATGTGTTCAGCCAGCCAAATCATCCATAAAATTTCATTCTATCCTATTTCTTGCACGATTTCACACAAAAGGGAAAACAATTCTCTTCTACATTTATTTTAAACATTTTCAAAAAAATCTTCAAGCTGAAATTTTATCACACATGGAAACAAAAAAAAAAAAACCCAGCAAAAACCCAGTCAATTTTTCTCAACCTTATCTACCTAAATCCACCCAAAAACGATAAAGGCAGAGAATTAATAGTAATGATAATAATGAAGATGAATTACAAAGCAGCTTCCACCAAACTGAATCAGCTTATGGACTTGGTATCTCTAGAATCAGCAACGCAATTTGACATGATAAAAAGACAAGCAAAACATCAAAGTTCATTCCCAAAAAGTTACAATCAATAAACACAGGGATGCCAGTGGCCTCGGACAGAAAAGCAGGAAACTTGTACAGTAATAAAGAGTTTTTTCAAAGCTGTAGGTAAAGTATAATTGACTTTTGAGTAACAAAATGAGGTAAAAAGTCGGAAATCCTGTTTAAATCGGAAAACTGGCATCCCTGATAAACATAAAAAAATAGACGACATTGGCGACTGGCACAGTGTCAGCTGTTCTTTTCTAAATAAAATTTTGTGTTTGAGCTAATGCAATCACACAAATCATCTCAGATTGTAAGTGAAGCTTCACTAAGCGGATTTTTTTCTTTAGCAATTTGAATTCTGTTAGAGATCTGTTTTTATTCTGTAATTCAATGAAAAAACTTGGTTGGTGTGCACAGAAAAAGCAAATATGAAAGATAATGCAGACGTCAAAACAATCAGAAGCAATTGCAAAATGGTGGCAGAATGATGAAGCTACACAATCGTCATCCATGCATAAATGCTAAGAATGCAACAAATATATGCTTTTTCCAGTCGACATCAGAACTATTTCGGTTGATTTTTGTGCACACAACCCGTTGGCGGCAAAGGGATCTTTAGCTTTCAGGTCCTCGTCAAACCAGGGCGTTGGTGACCTACCCAAACCCAAGCCTCAAACTAAAAGGTTGCTGGAGATCTCAGGGCCGCTTTGCTTGCCATTGTGTCATCAAACGGAATCAGATTCACAAGAATACTAGAGAAGCCCTCAAAAGACAGAAAAATGATACAAAACTTCGCTGCCTGACAATGACAGGGAAGTGAGTCCAGGCAGCTTTGTTATTGAGAAAATTGATGTCACATTTCAAGCTTCTGAATTTTTCTTCCTCCCAAACTTAGTGCACTTTTGCATGATTAATGAGGCCTTAGACATTTTGTTTGAAAGGAGATAAGATGCCAGAGTGTATCCATGCATGATTACCACTCTTTCTTGGAAAGTGTGGACTCATGGTCTTGTCAATATACTGTCACTCCACACAACGCTCTGTTCAACCAGAGCCAAACACTGTTGCACAATGGAGTTTTAAGCATACAGAGAAGTTTGAGAAACAAAATCCCCACCCCCCTGAGCGCAGTGACAGAAGCAGCAAAAGCACTTGATTCTTACGCACAAGTTCTGGAATTATTAGCAGGCCTAGACTGACCAAATAGGTCTAAATGCCTTAACAGTGTAAGCCTGCTGTAAGTTAAACAAGGCTACTAAAATGCACACCACAAGGAAATAAGCCATTGATTCACAATTGTAGAGATGCTTTACGGAAAGCCTTACAGAAAATTATTATAACTCTTGTAAGAAAAAAAGTCCATATTCTTCTTGTTCAAAATATACATACTTTCTATAACTCTGGAGACCAATTTCAATGGAGTTGTATGCCGTAGATGAAGTTTTTGAAAACAATGCCATAAGGCTTTTTTTTTCCCTCTTTACAATACTTTGCAAGTTAAAAAGACAAAATTTCTAAGGTGAAAATCTTAGCACATGACACTATCTTTACACAATTTCGATATTTACAAAAAAGCTCACAGAGAAGAATCCTATGATATCTCACTGAATTTAAAATTGCCAAAATACGACACATGACTCACTTGTTCTAGATCTTAATGTTTGTAAAAAATTTTTCGAAAAACATAATTTTATACCCTCTTTCCATTAGTTTGTTGAAAAAGTTAAAATGAAAATGTTTTTGCACAGAATGACAATTCTCTCTACTGACCAATGCAAAGCTCATCAAATGTAGTTTATGGCTGTATCAAGGGTCAAAAATGTTCAAAATGTGACTTCCAACATTTTTGGACTGGTCTGAAGACATTTATGGGGAAAAAAAATTGTAGAGAAACAAAACTGTTTCAGAACCTCACAGATAATTTGAAATATCGGATAATTTCATGTACAGGCTATGCTTGTTTGTCGTGTTCATAACTTTCAAGATTCAAACTATTAATAAACAGGTTACACTATTTTATCAGATTATCGCTAAACAAATAATTGTTCATCATTTTCTAAACCTTCAAGATTGCACTATGGGATATCAATAAGCAGCTCATACTACTAGTTTATATCATGATCTCAGTTTTGAAGATCCACACTAAAACAAAGCCTAAAGAATAAAAAATATGGACAATCCCTCTCTAATTCACTGTTTAATGTCATTTGCTATGTCCCCAGCCATACTCCCAGTATCAAATGATGTACTTTCTACTTTGACAAACGTTCCCAGGCAGTTCTGTATTTCTTCCAGCAGTGGTTCGCACAGCTTTTGGTAACCATCGTCCATTGTGAGGTGGAGAAAGTCGTACATAAAATCTCGTGGGATCACTCCATTGGCTGCTGTGACCGGGTCGCCTCCCTTGGGTCCCGGCAAGAAAAAGTCGCGATCGTCGATACGAAGGAATGTAGTCATGGAATGCTCTGAGAGCTGCTCCGCCAGTTGTTGATTGATGGCTGTGTGTTTCTCTCGCAGAGGGTTTGGGTGCTCGCCTCGTGGCAGCAGACCCTGGGACAAAGATGAAGAGACATTAATCTTCTGTGCAAAAAAAAATGAAACATCAAACCCGTACAATAAATATTTCTGATTATTTTAAAAGCCTAGAAAGGAATGAAAATAAATTGGCCACACAGTGAGAAAAAAATGACATTTAGCATCACAAGACATGTAATTATATGGAACTTACAGTAAAAAAAAAATAACTAGAGGAAGACCAAGAAATACATAAAGAAGAGACCTGGAAGCCGAGATTACGCCGCTTGGATTTCCTTGGAGAGAGATGACAAATGTTGTCAGGACAAGAGAGAATGGATAGTTGACGTTGGTAACCTATCACACTTTGTTTGCAATACTTGGCACCATGTCAATTAAGGATTAATCAGTCACAACAGTGTCAGGTGCAGAATTGTACAGAGGGATCCATCATGTTCTTCTGTCTACATCTGACCATAGCAAAGTTGAACTTCAAGAGGAAAAAAAAAGGAGTTCTAGCGCTGTATATTCTTCAAGAAGGTGTTCATTGAGATCAAGAAGAAGACAGTGAAGACTATGAAGATCTCCACCCCAACCTAGGCATTGCATAATAAAACGTCTCTCCCCCCCCCACCCCCCAAACCTCTCCGACTCGTACCTTTTTGTTCGTTCCTGAAACTGAATATCAACAGAAACTTAATTCATTTCATATGCATTTTTAAATGCTGTTCTAGGTTACATCAACAACGCACAAAGAGAAAACAAATCAGTGGAACTTGGTAATAACAACCTTTGTTCTTATCATAAAGTTTTGTTATAGCAAGGTTTGTCGTTATTCCATGAAAAGGGATTAAAGAAGATTCTTTTATTAAACTGAATAATAAGTAGATGCTGATAGCTCTGATAGTAAAACTAGACAATGCTCTTAGATCTGGGCCTTTTCACAGTAAGGAAAGTCCCGTACATGAGATAAGTAGGCAGGAGAAATTTTAGACACTTTTAGCTTTCTTTTTTTTTTTTTAATTTGCCGATTTTGTTACCATTACTACCTACGGAAACAATTCTATACTCATTATGTTAAAAATAAATTATATGACTTGAATAAAAATATCAGCAGGACTTTTTAAATCTCTTGTTATAGAAATACTTGTCATTAAAAATGGGCTCCATGACATAATGCCCATTATTTTTTTAGAAAAAACACCCTCCATAATGTGAAGTTCACACAGCACCTTGCAATGCAATGGTAATGATAACCTGTCTGCTTCTACCACATTAGACAAGAACTAGACTCTGTCGTTGGAGTTACAGAGTTCTACCTACCACTACAATAAGATTGGATGCTGGCTGCTTGTCTTGAATGGCTTTCACAATGGCCATGATGCCTGCTGTCACCTGCTCCGGTGTGTCCCCATGGTTGTTGGTGCCCACCATTAGAACAATCACCTGCAGAGAGAAGAAAAACAAACTCATTTGGTCTTAAAAAGAGAAGGCCACGATGACCATGAGAGAAAACAGTATAGTTATTGACTACACTAGAATTTGTCAATATCCCATCAAAGACTGGAGGAGATTTATTTATTTGTTTTTGAAGACACAGCCTATCCATCATGGAATGATCTCATACTTTTTAGGCCCTCAAAACATGAGCAAACAGTATGTTATCCTCAGGCTTTTGGGCCTCTATTGAGCCATGATATCAAATGTTTATAGCAGGAAGATTTCATGTCATGTCTAGTGTTTTGGTGGTGCAGTGGCTAGTGAGCCTGCCCTAAAATCTACAAGTTATGTACTTTTTTTAGCAGGTCCAAATTCAAAGCAGGCCACGGGCATCATAGCTTGATGATCCCCTATCTATACCAGGTGCCACTGGCTGACTAAAAGCCAGTGGAACTAGTCTCTACAGATTTTAGGTAGAGTCTGCTGACCTCTGAGTCTGAGCAACCAAAGCCCCCCCTGAGCCAGGGAACTGACAGCAATAGAAATGCAAAACTATCATCTGTGAGATGGGCAGAATAAGTAAGGTCTTACCTTTGGCTCAATCTGATCCAGTTCTCCATTCTGAACTCTCCACAGAACATGCTCTGTGCGATCACCAGACACACCAAAGTTCAGGCAATGCAGGGGCTCAAACATTTTTTTCCACAGCTGAGGGGTAGGGAGAGGGTTAGAATAGAACGGGTTATATTATATATAGAAATATCTAATCATTATGGTCATGGGTTAGATAAAAACCCTGGGGGAGGGGAGTTGGGTGGGGGAGGGAAAATGTTAGAATTAAAAGAGAGCTTTAGTGTTGATTTTAGGACTGATTATAAGATTCTGAATTCTTTATGATTAGGCTCATGAGGACAGCTTAACTGTACTCATAGAAGAGAAATGTGCTGGCCACACAAGGTCAAAAGAGCTACATGTTTTAAAATGAATTTTGAGGCCTTATTTGACTTGGATCAATAAAAAAAAATCACAAAATTATGATTGTGAATATCATTGAGATATCTGCTATCATTATCAATGTAACAATCATTTAATCAGTCATACAGAAGGTAAGTTCTTAGAGTATAATTAAAATTTTTATATCAGAACCATAAAACATAAATGATATACCCTAGTTGTGCATGATTAAGTCTACATTTTCTTAGAGGTCAGAATACAAAACAATGCATCCCCCCACCCTCCCCTCCAAAAAAAGAAAAAAAATACACACGCAAACTACGAACACAAGGACAATACAGGGCCACTTTTAGGCAAAGCTACATATATTTCTAAATATTCAGTAAAAAAAAACAGTAACATACAATGACAATTCTTTGGATATTCTCTTTTCTGTCTAAAGTTTGGGTGAAATTTAAACTCCATCACCTCAGAAAAAAAAAAACAAACCTGCTTTTATGCATAGCATAAAAAAATATAGAAGAGTAGACTTATAACTTGGAAGTAAAACACTGGTCTAAGAAAAAAAAAATCAGCAGAAAAGACCAGAACTTATCCACACTCTCTTTGTCAAAAACTAGAGAGATTATTTGCTTTAAGACCAGTGCTGATAACATATTGTATACATAAAGAAAGATTACTCCGTATTTCCACAACATTGCAAACATTGGTTTGTCTAAAACTGATTTTCAACTTACTGGAGAGTGGGCCATGTTTCGGATCAGGGAGTCTCCTATGAGAAGAACTTCAGGCTCTTTCTCCTTTGCATCACGAAGAAAATGAGTGTGCTTTTGAAAAAAAAAAGGAACCAAGATATTATGGAAAAAGAGACTTTTTCAAACTACAGAAGTGTACTATAATATTTATCTGTCTGAACTTTTTTGAACACGGATACGAAGAGATTTGAGACATATATAAGTTTAATATAGATGCTGTGTAAAAAGGTCACACATAAATTTTATTTTACTGCTAATTACATCTCATTCTCTCCCCAAAAAGAATGCTGTGAGGCCACACTTCTCATCATGACTGAAAGAGTGAAAGCGTGTAGAAAAAGATTTTAAAGAAATTTATAGAAGTGAATAATTTTTCCATTTCTTTAAGGTTTTTTGTGATGTACAAAAATATGTAAAAAGTAACAAACAATTGCTTTATGTTGCTATTACTTGTGTTTTGTAAACATATTTATAAATAAAGTACAAAAATCTTATTACAAAAACATTGATCATGTCAAAATTAATAGAAATTTATTTTTATGGTCTCTTCAATATCTATCACACAATGCTTTCTCACTATGAGCTTGTTTTGGGAATTTCTTTCCTGAAGACTTTCCACACAATTTCTCAATGCAACACTTCACACACACAGTAAACAAGTAATTGTTTTTATAGAGCAACTCTATTTCTAAAATGCATCTATACAATTTGGATATTTCATATGCAGCAGCAGAAACCCTTTCCTGTTGAGTGCACCGTAAATGCTTCACACTTTTTTTTTCAACTTAACAATTAAAAGATTTTTTATCTTGGACTTTGCTGATAATCCACACTCATGAGAAACTCAGCAAGCTTAGTGCCATGGTATTGGGATATATTCATGATCCATGTGAAAAGATACTGTTGGCAGTAGAACGAAACAAGTCAGCATTCTTGACATTTGCTCTTTTGCATATTCCATTGAACCAATATTCTTTGAATGTATAAAATTCTGAAAACTATTTTACATACCAGAACTTTAACATGTATTGTAGAAAAATAGAAAGTCCAATCAAGATGCCCTGGTATGGCCACAGAAAATCTCTCTTTGCATCCTTGTACCCATAGGCCTACATTTTTATCAACTTACTGCTTATTGAACTGAATGTATGTGCTATACATGCATGCCTGAGTAAAAATGTTCCTAATTGGCTAGGGCCTAAATTTTGAAATTGATTCAACTGATAATTAGATTTAAATACTATCATTCCTAGGCCTAAATTTTCTTTGTAATCTCATTCTTCATCATACCATACTCATCCATCGATTGTCTCCTTGTACATCCTCCACCGGTTGTGGCTCTGCTGCTCTGATTGACATTGTTTAGGTCTTGATTCTTGGTTGATTTGTAAGGTTCTGAGCCACCTCACAACAATGCACAGTATCTGAGTATGTCTCCACTCCAGCAATCGAGAACAGGAAGAGTAGGCCTATATAAATGTATTGTCAGACAGACCTACTAATTTCACGATTTGAGTCTTAAATTCTTATATATAGATTCTAGATCTAGATCAAAGCCTAGATCAAGATGCACTCACGGGTGTCTCAGGTTCTGACGAAGTCACTAATTTATCTAGAATCTAGATCTAATCTAGATATAGAAAGGCCGTCCCAGAAAGTTTATGACTCCCTTGATTGGGAGGTAATTTCTTCAACTTAGTTTTATCTACTCTAGAGAATCTAAATCCTGATCAACATACATAGGCCTCTTAACACCTATAGATATTTTCTAGATCTAAATTAAGATTGTAAGTCTTTTATTTCCGATGAAACACTCAGCCACAACAGCCACAGCTGTGACAAACTGACAAGCATTGAAAACAAAAATAAACCGGAAATAAAAAAAAAATACATGAGCTTTTTGAAACTCAAATTCAAATGAGTGCAGACTGAACATGTTCAGGCCATGAAAGTTTCATTGGACGGAATAATTAGGCCTGCATTGTATACTTTAGATAAAGGACTCTTTGAGGTAGAGCATCATCAATCATTATTACATGCAGGATCTCACATCATACAGAAATAAAGCTCTTGACATTTCTCTCTAAAATTAAAAAAATACTCGCCATGGACTGTGTACTCCTTTTTCATAGCTTTCAGCTGAGAAAGGAACTCTCTTTAGGTGCTTGTCTGAGCATCGTCTGTTGTCTGAGCAGATACTGGCGACCATGTTCCTCCACTCAAACCTATTCTCAGTTCACTTGATATAGTTGTTGCTACCATTATCTGTTGCCCATGACTTAAGACTCTCAATAAAAATTATCTCTTTCTGCCTCTTCTGCGTTTGCCTGCAGTCTTTCCAGTGATTGCTAAATGTTCTAAACCATTATATCGACAAATATGACCTAACAATGCAGTAGCCCCTGCCTCATGGTTTTAATTGATGCTCGCTAAAAATTAAGTTCTTTCAGTACCAATTCGATCCATGATATTCTCATCATTCTTCTGATAAACATCGTCTCTACTACTTCTACTTATTTTTTTCTTCTTCATTATCCAACACTCACTACTATGTAATAGCACACTGACCATATTATGTTTGCAATACCTTATTTTAGATTCCATACTTATGTTTCTGTTTGCCGTATAGGTTTTAATTTTTTAGATATTTCTTTGGCCAGGCTATTCTTTAACTTATTTCACTTGTGCATCTCTCCATCTGATCTTATCAGATAGATAAAATATTTGAATTTTGTAACTTAATGATTTTTTTCACCTTTGCTGATGCAATTACATTTGAGGTTAGATTAGAGGATTTGTTTTAGGTAACCATGTATTGCGATTTTTTTTACATTCAAAGACAGTCTAATACTTTCGCTTTCTAAAACCAAAGTATCTAAATCTAAAGGTTTTTGGAGTTGTTCATTAGATTCTGCAATTAAAACTATATCATTAGGCTTTTATCCCTCTATTTATCAGCCTGAAATATCCAGATTTCTTCAGATCATTTCACTACATATGTTAAAAAGGTCAAGAGACGTTAGACATCCCTGCCTCATACATTTTTTGGTGGATTTGACGTTACTGTGTTCTCCCTCAATTCTTACGGATGCAGTTTGATGCCGGTAGGCTATAGATTTCTTATTATTCTCAGATCTTTCCGATCAATGTCTAATGTTTCTAGATATATATTATTGGTTCCTCTGTCTGGCAAGGTGGTGGGTGCCAACGAGGGTGAGGGTTGGAATCCTACTCAGACATATTGTAATTTTCTCTCGTCTTCTGTTTTGTCTTGTCTTGTCTGTTGCTAGGTCTAAGTGCGTGAACGTCTTCTTCATCTCTTTAATGTTTCTAGCACACGAAACAACTCTACATATTTTTGCTTTGTCAAAAGCCGTGGAAAAATCAATGAAGCAGAGTTGGAGGTTTTTTTTCTGCATTTCTATACACCTTTCCATAAGCATTGACAAGGTGAATATGGCGTTTCTAAGGCATAAAGCCAAACTGTGTGGCGAATATTTATCGTCAAAGGAACTAAAGACCGCTATTAATCCACTTTGTCAATGCTTTGAAAAAAGTAACAGGTGTATATAAACACATAACCTCGGAACACATCAGTTGACTTTTTTATTACCGTAATTAACCGGTAAAACAGTGACAAGTTTACAGCAAAAAGTATCACCTTAACAACAATACTGTCTCAACCAGAAAACAGCTATCATAAAAAGTAATAATAATAAAAGAAATCGGAATGACGACAAGTACAAAACCAACGATACAACCAGAAAATGTAAAATCTACAGATGTGACAAGCAATTTTTTTTTTATGGTTGCATCCTTGGTATTCTAATTCTCGTCATTGCTATTTCTATTACTTTGTGTAGTACTGATGAAGCCCTTATTATTATTAGTTCTAGATACTACTATTTGAAAGTGAAAGAATGGGCCTCTCGATGTCAAAAAAAAAAAAAAAAAATAGAATGCATGGTCGTCTCAAAGAAATCTCAAATGCCAAATATAGTTTCGTTGGAAAAGGCGAACAAATAAAACGTTTACGACATTTATTTATTTTGACTACCTTATAACATCATGTGGCAAATTCGAAATTAAAATAATTTTAAAAAAAGAAGAAGAATAGCTATGGTCTAAGATAGCCTCCCCCCCACCACCACCACCAAAAAGAAAAAAAGAAAAGAAATGATGAACATAAGCATAACTATGGACACCAAAATAAGGGTAGTGAAAAACCATCGGTCAGTGCTTTTATATTGTTGTGAGTGTTGGACTGAATTAGAAAACTGGAAGCATTAGAATATTCGTTTATGGGGAGAATGATGAGGATATCATGGTCGGAAAAAAAAAAAGTGTAATGAATCAGCGCTAAGAAGCTTATCTGGAGATATCATTAATCAAAATCATAGGAAAATGCAACTGTAATTTCTAGAACATATTTACCGAGTTTAGACCATTAATTTAGCAATCATTGGAACGATTGAAGGCAAACGCAGTAAAGGTAGATAGAGAGACTTCCATTGAGTCTTAATTCATGGCAATTAAGCATATCTCCACTGAACATGACATTTTAAGAAGACGCCATCTTCGGCTAGAATAATTCCGGAATAACAAACAGGATAATTTTGAACCAGAGAAACACTTCATCATGAACCTCTACTCCGAAAATTCCCACAGCTCCCGACCAGCGGTGAATAGTAATGTTTTATTGAGTGCTATGCATCT
>BLXT01006199.1:996533-1006724 GCA_019648995.1 Plakobranchus ocellatus | reverse complement strand
ACTACTACTACTACTACTACTACTACTACTACTACTACCGCTACTGATGCTATAACCGCTGCTGCCGCTGCTAATGATACCTCGACTGTTACTACTACTGCTGCTGGTACTGCTGCTTCTTCTACTGCTGCTGTTTATGTTGCTGGTTCTGTACTTTAAAAAAAAACAACAACTGTTACTGTTGCTAGAAATAAAGACAAAGTAAGTAGTAGCCAATTAAATATGGTTCTCATAAAGTAAATGAATCTAAAATAAATAGCAAAACTTTTAGCCGTTCAGGCTTCATCAGTGTGAAACGTTAAATAAATTGACGACAAGTTAATCACTAATGACACAGATCAAATCATACTTAACATAAGGTTTGGCACTCACAAATTTTATTGCAAATTTAAAAAATACGTCAATAAAGTATGCATTTGAAGCGTAACGGAGTTGAAAAAAAAAAGAATAAAAATAATAACTACTAAAATGTAAATTGTACAGAGCTCAGGCGTTTGGGCACTAGGGTAAAGAGCTGTGTATTGATATTGCTAAGTCCACAGATACACTGAAGTGTATAATAATATAGTACACGAAAGCACTCGGTTATATTTAATAACATATTTTTTATTAGGGGGAGCGGTGGCTCATCTGTTAGGGCAGTTGGCTACCAATCAAAGGTCCGAGGTTCGAATCCCAGTCCGGGCCAAGTCAATTTTTCATTGCTCCTCTGTGTTCACCCAGCACTAAATGGGTAGCTTAAGGCGGCGAGGAAAGCAATGGCAAACTACCTAACAATGCCGTATGTCAAGAACAATCAGGACCCTACTCCTGATTCCCCGATGCTTGGACTAAGTGTGTGATCTACTTTATTTTATTTACAAAACTACATATAACCTGTGGTTTTACTGCTTCTACTGTCGTATCCATTTTAATCATGATTGTGTGTCCTTTCAAGTAGACCTCTAGAAAGCACGTGGTTTACACAAAACTTCAAAATTCAATTTTCGTTTAAATGTAAAGTTAAAAAAAAAGAAAGGATTTCACAGAGGTAAAAAGTTGGTCAGGCGAATGGTGACGCAAAGCCCTTTAAGCGCCATATCTATAAAATTGAGAATTTACCCTCAGACAGTTCCCACTAGGATAAGGAATGAGCAGCAAGATGGTTTTGTGATAAAAACCATCTATAACTTTTACTTCAAGACCATCAAATAATATAGATTTTCAAAACACGACGAGTTTTAGAACATGGTTTGTTTAAAATCAACCACAATCGTAAAATATATTACTGTTCTAGCCAATCCTAGATGAAAACTGAGTCACATGGCCTGATGCATAATATTGCATTGGAATATATATCAAAACAGCAATGAATCTTAGTTCAAATTGAATTTTTCTTTTTTTTTTTTTTTTTTGTCGTTCACAAAACTGGGTTTGATGAGACCCTTCGACCCTCCCCCTCTCCCCTTAAAAAAAAAATTACAAAGTGAAAGAGAAATGTGTCTATTGACAGTCATGGGAAGAGGAAACTGCTTGCTTGATAGGGAGTGCGACTTACAGTTGCAAAATGTTCTTGTCATTCAACGCTTCATTTCTCCTTAAGCATCACTAGGGTGACTCTGAAAAACTATTGCGGTGAGAGAGAGAGAGAGAGAGAGAGAGAGAGAGAGAGAGAGAGAGAGAAGGAGGGATGGAGGGAGAGAGAAAAAGAGGGAAGGAGAGAGAGGGAGGGAGAGAGAGAGAGGAAGGGAGGGAGAGAGAGGGAGAGAGAGAGGGAGAGAGAGGGAGAGAGAAAGAGAGGGAGAGAGGGAGGGAAGGAGAGAGAGAGAGAGGGGGCGAGAGAGAGAGAGAGAGAGAAAAGAGTTTTATTCGAACTGATCCTTGAACTAGGCGTGCATGTATGCCAATCAGGTTTTGTCGTCTGCGCTGAGTGTCTTATAAACTTCTCTTTACGTGCCCATGATTTGCAAACATTTTTTTTAAGAAGTAAAAAAAAAAGACTACGCGTATCAGAGAATGATTAGGCTTTAAGTCAAGATTTCATCGCGGTTCGTTCTTTAACATTCACATCTAGATTCCATTTTCCATTTATATAAAAATAAACGAGTACTGATAAAGACAAAAAAAAAAAATAAATAAAAATCGAACTCAAAAGAAAAAGTTCTCTGACAGAAAATGAAGCTTGTAAGTCGGCATGGTCTTGTTATAGTTTTCCACATATCGAAGTTAATCTCTCTCTTGACATATTAAAACACTGCAGTGTCGGTAGAGCTGAGTTTAAGATACAAAAACTTGACTTCATCTTACTTCTGAAGCTCTCGAGTTTCTTTTTTTTTTTGTTTTTTTTTTAAAGGGGAGCAACCTGAGTAAATAAAAAATGCTAGGTGGGATAATCGATGTAATACCTTTTCGTGTACGAGGAAAGAAACAATTCTCGTATTTTTTCTTTCAAGATCCAACTTCTTATTTAGGTTTACACTTGCTGTGTACGGGTACTTTGAAGATACTCCATACAGAGTCTTCCGCCGAGCAGGTCAAATACAATTTGCATGAGCTGGCTTTTATTTTTTATTTAGTCGATTAAAGTGGATGGATCGTCTTCATTGTTCCTCACTTTCTACTTAACGAGGTACCAGTTGATTGGCAGGTTTCGTCAAGATTCACTGAATTAGCTTAACGTAAAGAACATCAAAAGTCTGCTCGTATCAAGCCTCACGTAAAATTAAGACAACGATCAATTTCCGCTTTCCCTTTCAAGATGCGAACTTTGAGCTTTAGGAAAAAAGGTATTCAGACTAAGATGGTTAGTATGGTTTACCAAATATACCAAAATGAGTTAATAACGCCTTTGTTTGGTTGGAATGGAAAATCAAGTGTTTCCAAATCGCCAGCTAAAATGTCTCCCTCCATCCCCCCTACCTCAAAAAAGTATATATATATATATATATATATATATATATATATATATATATATATAAATATATTATATATATAATAGTCATAATATTTAAAAATTATATACTCGTATAATTGAAAAACTAAAAAAACCCCAATAAATAATGATAATAAACTCGTCTTATCCAGCATGGCCGCGTTTTGTATTATTTCGTCTTTGAGCCGTCCCTCACCGCGCCTTAAAAATGGCTTAAGATTGTATAGGGTATAATACCCTTATTTTATACACAATTTGGGTAGTGTGACTGACTCTAGCAACTGCGGTACACCGCCATGCATTTTACAAACCGTTTGAAAACATAGCTCGTACCTCAATGCCAGTAGCATATTGCAGCCATAGTTTGCCTTCTTGTCCTTTTTTTGTCAATAGATTACAATAGATCTTTATCTATGAATACATGGCATGACGTTCAATGCAAAAATTAGAAAAAAATGTGACTTTTAAAACATTCATGGCTTTACCTTTCATAATAATTTGATTTTTTTTAAAGACGTAGACATTAACAACAGATTGTATTATTGTATTGTCTTAGAAACATCAACATTCCCCCTCTCCCCCTTGATTTTGTTGCGAGTTCACTTGATTTCAATACTTTTTCACATTAAAAACGACACCCATTATTTTGCTTCCATCTTGCCCACTAATGGAGTCTCTAGTCACACGCATCTACATAGCTGGCACCTGTAGGGACAGCACAGCGTCAAAAGGCTTCTTGGTCAAGAATATATTTTATTCTCTGTTGGCAACAGTCCTCTTGTCCAAAGCTGACCAAAAGACACAGTTCTGTAAGGAGTGTCTGATGTCCAACATAATCTCAACAGCTGGGGTACACGGCTGTCTAATCTTTCCTAAATTTGCCTAGAGCGTGTGAGCTTAATGCATTCATCTCACCTTTTTATCCCCAGAAAAATCCCTATTATGCTTTATTAAGGTGGTAGAACTAGCGGTTATCTGTCTTATTTCGACCATGATGATTTCTTCTATTATAGGGGTCGTAAAAATCAAATAAACTGCGTGGTATCGATTCAACATCTTGTTAAATATACGACATGTTTTCTTTATCTTCCTTACTCATCTGGGGTGCGGTACAAAAATTCAGGAATGAGTAATATAAAAAAGATATTTTTTAGAACCAAAGGCGGAAGCCTCTAATTCAAGGGAGTGAAATAAAACAAAGAAGAAAAAAAATCCTTTCTTGGACTGGTTTCATCATTTATAGTTAGATCTTGGGCTAAGTTTGACTAATTATGAAGTTCATGGTCCCATCATTAACTAAATATTGGAATAATTTTCATCTTTTTTATTAAAGAAATAATTCGTTACTTAAAATGGGCTAATTATTAAATTCATGGTTCTATCTTCAACTAAATTGGACTGACAATGATATTGTTTAGGATAAGATCCTGACGTAAAATGGGCTTTAAAAACCATTTTTAAACTAACTGAAGTTGGTTTAATGTTCATAGTTAATCACAACTTGAATCACTTGGAACGTACTTGAAATCTATAAGGAGATCTTGAGAAAAATTAAAGGGAGGAAACAAAGTATTGAGTCGAGTGCACGAAGCAAAGCCGTAGGCTCCAGCACTTATGAAAGGAAAGCGTTCTTCAATAAAATATTCCGAGAAACCATTCAATTATGTTTCAAACTTGTGGACTAAGGCTGTGTTGCCGCATACCATTTGCCAAGACATTGTGGATGCTCAATATCTGAACCCACGATGCTATTAGTATAGTAAGGTCCCAAACCTGAAGCCGCTCTGTTATTCAAAAAGACCCTGCAATGTCCTCAACTGAAGCCACTTTGCTATTAAAAAAACCTGCAATGTCCTAAACCCTAAGAGGTTTATACTGTATTAAAACGTGCCTATGAAGTTGAAACAACAACAAAACAACAAAGCAAAACAAAAACAACAGCAACAACAACAACAACAACAACAACAACATCATCATCATAAACATCAACTACAACAGCAACAGCAACAGCAACAATAACCACATCAACAAGAATAACAACAACAACAACAAAAACAACAAAACAGCAACAACAACAACAACAACAACAACAACAACAACAACAACAATAACATCATCATCATCAACATCAATAACAACATCAACAGCAACAGCAACAATAACCACATCAACAACAACAACAACAACAAAAACAGCATCAACAACAACAAAAACAATAACAACAGCAACAACAACAAAAACAGCATCAACAACAACAAAAACAACAACAACAACCAAAAAAAACAACAACAATAACAAAATCAACAACGACGAAAACAAGAACACAAAAACAAAAAGTGATTTTGGCATTTTTTTGCACAATGTAATATTTAAAAAGATATCATATGAGCTCCTTTTGAAGTAACATCTAAGAGATAGGTGGAGATGATGCCAATCAAGGGCAAAAGACCGGATCCTGAGCTAATGCTAGCTTGGCCTCCAGTTCTGTTAAGTCTGGTTGAACTGTGGATAGAAACACAAGAAAATATTTGAGTGAAACATTTCAATCGGAATTTTGTTATTTTTTTTAATGAGGCGGCTAGGAAGTTTGATAAGGTCACGGATTATATATGAACAAACAGAGAGTTATGGAAATCGGTTTGAATTTGTATGAGACGATTAAGTAAGTAACAATTAAAACATAGCTGCTGAAAATCCAAGATGACCTATGTACTCATAGTAAGGAAGGCTTATTCCAACATTTGCAATTGATTTCCCTTAATCTTTTCAAGCTAAATCTTTTTAAGCTGAATTTACCTTTAATTTTTTTAAAGCCCTTTAGAACCCGCGTGTCTCCCTCCCCACTCAATACCCACGCCCACATCCTCTTCTGTCCCGATACAATCATATAAGTAGGCGCTTTAGAACATGAGGGATTGTATAAAAGTCATTCAGTAAAGCAGTCACTGCTAGCTCAACAGGAGTGAGATAAACTCTGATGGCCTGACTGGGAACACAAGCAGTGCCAGCTCGATCAGTGTGGATGGAAACCATACCCGGCGTGAAGGGATCTACAGCACTTTTATCCATCTGCACCTGTGCCTTTACAAATATAATTATGACCCAGTTGGATTAGTATATTCATTTTGAGGTACTTTTTTTCAAAAGTTATGTCAATGTTGTTTTATTGTCCTTTCAGCTTTAAAGATTTAGAGTTTATAGATTATTTTCGACATTCAATTACCCCGATAAGTCGTACGGGAGGCACGTCTCACTACCCTGTCCAGAAGGGACTGTCCATTTGTCACTTTTTGTCCAAAACGGCATGGCTGCGATCATTGGGACTAGATCACTTGCGCAGTTATTGTTGTTATCGCAATTAGCAATTGTGAAGCTATTGTGGTTATAGATATGTTGTCAACCCTTGTTGATGAGCTCGTCGTCAACATCATCCCTATCACTGTTGTCAAAACCAACAGAAGTCCGAGCCTTTGTACAGCGACACCAGTATCATCAAAGCCAATAGTGTTTCAAATCGTGAGCTAAATGTACTGGTGTCACGTTGATGTTCGCAAAGCACTTGTTGTGACGCAACAGATGCATTAATGCTATCTTGATTTTCTTATGTTTGTTATCTTAGAAAGTGTATCCACATTTCATTTAATCTTATATTTGAGACAACTCAGTAAGCCATAACACCAAGCTATTACGCCCAAGTACCTTTCTTAAGCCTAAGAAATTATTGAATTATCCTGACAATTAAAATAAAAACACACGGTTCTACAACAATTTTGTTTTTAATTTTATGTTTCATTCTTCAAAATCTATGAAGAAATTTTGAGCCGTTCAACATTTTGATCCTTGTATAATCATAATAAACTTGTAATTGTAATTAATCTTCTAAAATCTGAAATTGATGTTACTATACTGATTTATGGTTAGTTGAAAGTGTCCCATAATATGTCTAGGTGCTCTACGCTATGTAATGATCTCCTTCCATCCCCCCATCCCACACACACACACTCGTACACATCCACCACGACCGCCACCACAACTGTTATCCATCAACCCCACTCAACTGCTTTTTTTTATTTGCATTCTATTATTCTATTGAACACAAATTCCACATTCTAATTTTAGATTTCTTGACTTTTTTTCGGAGTATTCTGAGCTTGCACCAGCTATAAATCCTTTTTTTTAATGCAGAAATACACCAACGCTTACCGTGGTTGATGTTGTACATAAAGTACACTGCTTGTATCTGATTGGCCATGAAGACTTTTGTAACTCTGCTGACACAAGAGAGGTCAAACAGACCTTCCATTCTGACGGAACCGTTGTCGAAGAACCAGGCGCTGTATTTTCCACCTCCTTCAGTGAAGAAGGAGTACATCCATTCGGAACCTTTTCTGATATCCGCGGTGGTGAGAGCCTGCAGGAATAAAATCAATGGGCAAGTGCTCTTGGGCATCTAAAGTAATTTGCGAGTGCTTCAAATCAGGGTGCATTTTGTTAAGGGAGCATTGGTGGTTCAATAGCTAGTGAATTTTCCCTGAGATCTACAGCGACCATTGTGTTTTTGTAGACTAGAGATAAAAACTCCAATGTTGTATAGTGCACGTTTCAAAAACAAAGGTTAACAAATACTGATATGTGACATAAGAATTGAAAGCAAATTTCACACGCTGACAATAATAGATCATACGTTTACGATGCATCTGGTTTACTACCTATCGGCAAAGACAACAAGATTACAATAAACGGATGGGAAGCAAGAGGAGTATTCCAAACGAAGGTGCTTGAAGGATAACAGCATGGGTAATCAATGCACCACTCTTGGAGACATTTTTTGGAGCATTGAAATGAATAAGCCTGTTGCTCACAGCCTCTGTCCTCTATATTAAGACCTGAATACGCAAATGTCTAAAAGACTAGTTTAAATATCTTTCAAGTACCGCATCTATGGACAATATGGCCGGCATATCTATCTGATTCACATCTGGACTTTGGCCTAAAGAACGGAACCAAGTTTAAGACTGTATTCTGATCTTGCCAAACAAAGTGCGAAGTCAGTAGTTTTGAATATTTGACAGAAGCTGCAGCTCATTAAACTACGGAAGTATAGGCCAATTACGGAGTTTTGACTGAAGCTTTATGTTAACTTTACAGTTCAAATAAAAAAGGCGCCAAATTTATATAAAATTGGAGCAACTTTGATGAGAGTAACGCCACAACAAGGGCCGCAATTGGTGTCGTTCCAGAGCCTCTCAAAAATTGTCATTGACTTATCCGGGTTAAATTTTCTTTCTAACCCATACATAAAATGACAGAATTACGATAAACACAAAAAGTTTTTTCTATATGAAAGTATGAATAGTTGTAAGCGTATGCATGACGTCCTTGCCTCGGTGTATTCAACATGTAATCTGTGCCTGATTTTCCCACGCTGTGACATTAAATATACTTTGGAATTTCAGTTATTGTCCTTTAGCAGATTTCAATAAAATAATGGGCAGTTTTAGCACAACCTTATTGACATCTAGGCAAGCGTAACCCTTGATGTATTGTTGTAAACTTCAAACACTGAAACTATTTTTCAGCCACAGGCCAGTGGAAACATTAGTTAGCCACTAGGTTCCCTCGTCAGACATGCACAGTCAGTCCTTGGACAAACGGTATGCTTATCAAGGTTGAATTTACTTGATTTCACTTTCGTTTGACGTTCAAACTAAAACTATAATTTTTCGTACTTCTTTTTATATTAACGCAAGCAAAGAAACTCCATGCTATTGGCATTCTCTTTTTTTCATTTGTAATGGTGTCAAATAGTCTTTAGCGAAACTACAACTACCAAAGCTGTTCGTTAACACAAGACCAAAACTGGACGTTATTGCTAATGGTAGTGAGCGAAATGGTAAAGCCTGTGGCGCAAATATGAAGTCTTATATCTAAAACTTCTGGGACAGATGAAAGCAACAGAACCATCGAATTTATTATATGATCATTCACACTCACAGGGCTAATTAATAGACTTATGCCTACATCCTGTGAAATCACCCCCTTAGATTAAGGTCATTAATCCAAATAGAATGCGTGATCCAGTAAGAGTTTTTTTTTCTTCTTTTTTTAAATCTGAGTGCCTAATCTTTACTTTTAAAAGTCGGCTTTCTCTCACCAAAAGAGAGAAATTGAAACCGTGAACTTGAGGTAATAGAAAACGTCAATCATTCATTTCATTCCATCATCCAGATTGTAAATAGTTTTAAATGTGATAACAAATTCACACAGCGCTTAAGGTTGATGTCCATCACCTGGCAGATTGATAATGTTACAAAGTGAACACAAGTTTTAGAGATAGACCGAAAATATTTGTGTTTGATGTTGATGACGTTCGAAACATGAAGTGATGGTGGCTGGAGAAAAAAGATGAAATTTAGTTTATTTCAAAGTTAACTTATATGGGTAGTAATAACAGCAATGGAGCTTCTAGGCTTTTTTGTGGAACTTTTTTTTTGTTCTTTTGAATAGTGCACTTATTTTTTGAAGCGAAGTTTATCTGCAAGTCTGTGAAAGAAATTTAGGGCCGGCGCACTGTGTGGACGAGAGAAAATTCAAAGACCACTCTTTAAAGCCCATGAAGATTTTGAAGGTTTTTACTAGCGGATACAGAAGAGAGCGAAATAAAAGCAAGGAGCAAGACAGTAGGAAGCCCAATTGTTTGTAACAGATGTATCTAGAGATCAAAGGTGGCGCAACAGTAGCTAGATGTTTTTAGAGATCATACATGGTGCAACGCTAGTTGGATGTTTCTAAAGCCCATACACGGTTGGATGTGTCTAAAGCCCATACACGGTTGGATGTTTCTAAAGCCCATACACGGTTGGATGTATCTAAAGCCCATACACGGTTGGATGTTTCTAAAGCCCATACATGGTGCAACACTAGCTAGATGTTTTTACAGATCATATACAGTGTAACACAAGTTGGATGTTTCTAAAGCCCATACACGGTTGGATGTATCTAAAGCCCATACACGGTGCAACACTAGCGGATGTTTCTAGAGCCTGTAAGGATGCAACAATGGCTAAATGTTTGGAGAAAGACTATACTCGATGCAACACTTGCTGGATGTTCGGAGAACAACTTTACCCAATGCAACACTGGCTGGATACTTGGAGAAAGATTATACCCAATGCAACATTGGCTGAATCTTCGGAGAAGGACTATACCCGATGCAACATTGGCTGGATGTTCGGAGAAAGACTATACACGATGCAACATTGGCTGGATGTTCGGAGAAA
>BLXT01006199.1:920688-939808 GCA_019648995.1 Plakobranchus ocellatus | reverse complement strand
TCATTGTCATCGTCATCATTTTCATAATTGTTACTATCACCACTATAGAACTGATCAATGTCATTATCTTTTATCAGCAGCAGCATTTTTTCCCCGATATTCCAATCATGTTGTCGGGTTTAGAAGTAATTTCTTTTTTAAACACCAATTTCGATTAGTTCACATGTAATAAAAAAACTACATTCCTTGCCTGCCGCTCTAATTGCGTTCCCCTACAATGAAACAAACACATTATTCTTTGTTATTAGCATGGCTGTTATTTTATCTAATCTTAAAGGGGAAAAGAAACAGATCATTGAAAAAATTAATCATAAAGACAGAGCAAAGAGCACAATTTGTTTAAATATTTAAAATAAATCTTCATATTTTATTCATTTCATATTATTCAATAAAACATTCAATAGACGACATAAAACGTTATATCAAGTTGGTGCAGTTCATGTATTGTGAATAACTGTTAGGATGATCAAGCTGAGAATAAACACATCATTTTAAGCACTTTAGTTTTAACAAGTCATGTAGCTTTTATATACAATATTATACATCTTTACAGCAAAGCGATGCTAGGTAAACGATTAGTCTATACGCAGCCCAACAACACAATATTAGATGCATATGAATCTTAAACAGTCACAAAATGTGACTATCAATACTAAGATGGCAACATAATGACATACATGATTCTATTATCCCCTGATGAAAACTAGATTCTGGGTCTAGAATGATAAAACTCAGTGTGTTAGATAGGGGGGTGAGGTTTGACCTAGACTGGTATATGCGGCACATATCTTCAGCTTGCATCTTACGCAAGGTCTCAAGCAAAAATTTTTAATAACTTGCTATTTGAATCAGACAAAGATGAAGAAACCACAGCAAAATTTGTATTTTTCAAAAGTCAAACAAAGTAGAGTGTACGCTTAGTCATAGAAATTGCCTATTCACACTATCAATATTATACAGTTTGTTTAACGTTTTAAGGCTTAACACTTAGAGAAATGTATATGTTAACAATTTTTTTCTTTTTCTTTTAGCTATCATGGAAGAGTTTAGCACCAAACACTGAAATTACTGTGTGGCGTAAGTTTCTCTCAAAGTCTGCATACAGAACCCGAGAATGTTTGTAAAAATGTCAAATGGAAATCTTTTAAGGTGATTCGGCACCTTAACAAGTTTAGCTCTATGACAGCGGAATGGACTATGACTTTCATCGCGACGGATATATTAACCAGATTTCCTTTTTCTTTTAAATTCAAAACATAGAGAGTGTAAGCAGGCACGATTCTGGAGATGATTTATCTTTCCTTTTGCCTAGCAAGAGCCTATGAAAGTATGAAATCATTGCTAAGACCTTAGCACGCACTGTCAGCATTTATTTTGCTAGAACTTATAGACTTGAAAGTAGGCTCTAAATATAAACAAGAAAAACAAAATACTTTTTTTCTTTGCGCACTATTCCCAAAAATGTAATCTAGATTATAAAATTCACCTCAGAATGAGAAACATTATTATTTAGAATAGAAACAATTGTATGTTCATTACATGTATCTTTATTTCCGTCTCATGAATTTGTCATTTGTCGTGCTCCAGTCTAAATCTGGGCCGAATTTACATAAAGTTCTTTCTCATTTTGTAGTGACATTAAAAGTTGCATAGATGCTTCTGGCATAAGTAGATAGAATGAGAGTGTGGCACTGCCCAACCTTCATGTTAAAATCAATACATTTTGAACACAACAAGACTAAACTATATGCACATCATTTTCTCTTTGCGTCCTCTATTGGTTAAAAGCTGTACAGTTTGATAATCGAGATAAAAAAATCAAGTTAACCTGAACGGACTACATGCAAGACAAAAAATCCGATGAAGGAATCTAGCTATGTCTATCTCACAGATTGGAATGTTGTGCACAGTGAAACTATCAAGTTATATTCCAATTATATTATTCTACAAATATTGTGAAAGTTAAAAGGAAATAAAATCGACACCACGTAACAATAATCGATTATGGTTGAACATTACGGACATGTATTTATTTATTCTTAAAATGCTCATTCGCTTTTATCTACATGCTAGCAATCATTTAGAGACTACTTAAAGATTCAGTGCACACAATCAAGTATATACACATATCCATTCTTAGTTACACAGGCACACACATTCCCGTCCATTGATACAGCATACAGTTGATCATCCTGGTCTCTGTCACTCGGCACTGACTATAATTGTTTGGTCCAGGCACTTTGTGATGAGACCAGGGTGTAGGGTTCTGTTTTCTCCATCTGTAACTAGGATCGATCTTTTAGAGTCGATGGTGACACCCCGCGGATCCTCAATCTTTGTTACTGTATAGAAATAAAGGAAAAATGAATGTCAGAAACAGGAGGAAACCAGAGAAGGTGTGGGACACGACTGGTTGCTTATAGTTTATTTAGGGAATAAATAGAGCACTAGTAGAACGTGACAAGCCCTCCCCCCCCCCCCCCCCCCCNACACACACACACGCCTCCCCAAATATTTTAAAATGAACAGAAAGTGAGTGACGGGTGCAAATTTAAAAGAGAGTAGGATTAAATTTTTTATGCTACGTTCATTAACAATAGAAAGTGTTGTGTGATTACCAAGGAGATACTAAATTTACTGATCCAGACGATATTTGTAATGATAATAATGATGATGGTTGTGACATTGAGGAGGAGGAGGAGGAATAGAAGGAGGAGGAGGAGGATCAATAAGGAAATCCGTTTTGGGTGTGTGGCCGAAAGACTACACAAATTTAATTTAGACCATGTAGGTCATAGTCCAGATATTTTAGATTTTAGTCACGTGGCACATCCTAGATTCTTGCAATTTCGCATTTATATGTCCCAAAAGTATACACATACAGGTATCTGCGGTTGACACCAAGGGAAATGTTTAGCTCATTAAGTACAGTGTTGGCCCACAGAAATTTACTGCTGCGGTTCGAATCGTTTAGGAGGAACCTTCATATTACTTTTTTTTTTTAATAAACTAGGACAACACAATTGTGGCCTTGACAATAATTTTTTTTTACATTTTCTTTTGTCACGAAATGCATGCATGACCAAAAAACATTCTGTAATCTATATGGCTTAGAAATGAATGTGTAGAGAGCGCATTGCAGGTCTCTTGCAGATATAAAAAGTTTTAGCGATAACGGATCAAAGCGGAAACATAAATGACGTTAAATCGAGGCTTTCTACCAAAGTATGTCCAAGATAATTATTATAGCCACAGCGTAAGGAAGACTAGTTGCTCACAATAAATATATGTTACAAAAAAATAGAATTCATCAATTTCAGTTTTCGCAAACCTCACCTATTATATTCAAATCTTTAATCATTTAGTTCCTCAAGACGAGTCGGGAAACCAAATCCTCTAGAATGCCATCACGCTCTTTCACGCGGACTCTACATTAATACTAGGCACAAACAAGCGTGGAATTTCCATATCAAATCTTAGACCTACTGGTTCGTTAATATCCTTGCTGAAAACTTTTTATATGTGCATTGAAAATGCTTGTACATGAAAAAGGTATCGACACTGGAACCTTCCAGATTTGTCTGCAGCTTACTCCACTTAGACCATCGAAAAAAAAGAAACAGATTTTGGTGTTTAGTGAAATTTATAAAGCGTTGGCAAGGGATAATGTGACGGTTGGTCGATCTAGATTCGGAACGGCTGATATATTGATTTATTCTTGTTTACTTGTAATATTCAATTAGATTTTGAATGGACTTATGGTAGATCTTTTTAGTTTGATAGTAATATTATTGCTTAGTTTTGTTACCTTCCTAGAGTTTGAGAATTCTAGAAAGTTCTCGAAGGTGTGAGAATACTCTTTACAGGAAGTTGTTGATCGTATGCTGATGACTTGATAGGCATGTCCTATTTATATGTAAAGGGGGGAACAATGAAAGTATTTGATTGATCAATATTTTTGGGGGGTAACATAATACGGTGACTTCTATTTCATTCTAGGCCAGAATTATTTGTGTTATATTGACTAATATAATTGCATAGCATAACAGTATTATCTCGAAGCTGTGGGCGGTGGATATAAAAGAAATGCTGACATATCATTTGAAAGCCTGCAGGGATCGCTGAAAGACAAACCAATGATGACAGAGAGCTTGTAGATCTAAATAGTTGTGAAAATTGATTTGCTGTTTCGAAATTGCTTTCGATACAAATACATAGGAGTATTGGTTCAATTTTTCGGCAAGAGATGGAGTGATATCTGTTCTTCAGACTATTTAAAAGAATTTATCGTGTTCCATTAGATCTAAAATTAAACCGAAGAAGCCATTCATAGCAGCTATGTTGTAGTAGGTGAACCGTCTTTGGCTTTTACAGTGCAAATCTTTTTTCTTGTGCTTTACTGCCACTGATCTTTGCATTGTATTATAAGTTGAGTCATACACTGAAGTCGTGTGAAATTTCTGAAACTTTTTCTAGTGATGTTGAATATTTTGGAATTGTTTTTACATTTTCTTTGCTTCTGGTTTTGCAAATTTATTTTTTTTCTGGCCCTATAACACAAAAAAATAAAAAAAATGAATGAATCGAAAATAACTACAAATCTGGCCATCTCACACTGCCCCTTTGTGGAACTGAGTCCAGTTTCAAATTCAGGTCATTAAATGTAATCATTAATTTATGTATAAAGTTTTCTCAATGATAAAATTGACACTTTGAAATCATAATTTCAAATATTTTTAGGTGGAAAAGTGCTATCCGATGTATGGACTTCGATGCATTTAGAAATCTATCAGTGTTTTCAATCCATTGATAAAAACAGAAAAAAAAATTACTTTCAATCTGACTTGTTCACACAAAAAAAGATAATCTGTCAATCCCTGCATCTGTTTCGTGTTTAGTGTTTATTCTATCTGTACTTTACGGCATGTTGTTATATTTTGAAATTTCTATCGTCATGAAAATCGTGACAGCCTAGAACAATTTATGTTATCTGTAAGATTGGACTGGTAAAAAAAAATTACAGGTACGGTAAAAGCGTTAAAACTCTTTTTTTTTTCACAAACAAGCACTATAAAGTCACTGGAATTGGGCAAACTCTTCGTCATAATCTACAGCTTCTATCATTGTTTACCGATACAATCTTGTCGGCGTGTCGCAATTCCTTACAATGAAGATTCTACTGACGCTTTGTGTTGCCCTCTGCTTGGCCGGAACTTGGGCTGCCGACGATGGCAAAGTGAGGAGATGTAAACCAGTTTCTTTCACAGCCATCGGCTTTGATCCTGTTACCCTCACCAGGTACAGGTATAGCAGCGATATCTCCCGTAGCCTTATTCTGATGGAAGATATCGTAACTGGTGACTGGGTCTTGACGAAGTTCAAAAACTTTGTCGTTTACAACTACACTGACGGCCAGTGTACGTACACCAAGAATCATCCCACTTTGGTAAGACAGTGGTTTCTTCATAAGTATATTTATCTTTTTCTTAGTCATCTTTAACACTGCCTTCTGCATAATCGCTGTCATTCCTATCGTTGTCGTATCCTTTTCTCCATCATCATCATCATCATCATCATCATCATCATCATCATCATCATCATCATCATCATCATCATCATCATCATCATCATCGTCATTATCATCATCATCATCATCATCATCATAATCGTCATTAACATCATCATCATCAGCAGCAGCAGCACCAGCAGCAGCACTATCTTCATCATCATCATCATCATCATCATCATCATCATCATCATCATCATCATCATCATCATCATCATTATCATCTCTTATCACCTAGTGAACTCGCCCTGAAATATGCAGGGAATCTGTTGTTGGGCTCTAGCCCGGCCTAAGCATCCTGGCTTAACAGAAGGCCAGAAAGCCTGAGATCATCTTTGCGCAAACTGGCTATTCACATATAAAACAAACTTCTCTCATCACCCTCAACGAGCAGCAGCAACATTGTTATAAAAAAAAATCTACGTCGTTTATTTTTCACCATTATTACCAATGTAAACAATGAATCCTCTCTACCATTATTCCTCACCCTCAACATCAGATCTGTCATTCGGCCATCAACATTATTAAACTTGTCAAACTCATTATTGTCTTTTGCTTTGTATCCCCAACACTTGCACCTTTTTAGTATTTATCCATTTCTATTTTGAATCGTTTCTTTCTTCCTATTCTTCTATCTATAACTGTTTCCCATTTATTGCTCTCCTAATTATGTTAACTTGAATCTTGAGGCACTTTACGTGACGGTATCATCATCATCATCATCATCATCATCATCATCATCATCATCATCATCATCATCATCATCATCATCATTATCATCATCAACAACAACCACAACAGCAACAACAACAACAACAACAACAACAGCAGCAGCAACAACAATCCTTCAACCTCTATGGCATTGTCATCCACAAAGGATCTTTTACGTCTTTCTATCCTGAGCCGTCTAGTCTGGCTCTGCACCTGCCTTGGTCTCACAACTCCTTGTGCTCTTTGATCTTTCTCTCCCAGTGGCAAGAGCAGGGGAGAGGGAGGAGGGCGCTCCCATCTGCAACTTGCGATGCTATTTGGGCTAATCTCAAGTTTATTCTATCTCCAAGATTTTCTTGTAATATATTTGGGTGTATTGGATCTTAATGTGAAGATATCGATTTTTAAAGCAAAAGGCATTAGATGGATTGATTTTCGGAGCTACCAGTTTGCCATACGATACACGCCTGAGAGAACGATAGGTCAAGAAGGATGAAGAGAGAGAGAGAGAGAGAGAGAGAGAGAGAGGGAGAGAGAAACAGAGAAAGATAGAGGGGGAAAGAAAGATGTAGAGAGCAAGGCATAGGGAGGGATAAAGATATAGAAGTGCCGCATTGGAGAGAAACCGATATAGAAATAAAGATATGAACTTAAAACAGAGCAAAAGACGGAGGGGAGATTAAGAGAAGGAGAATGTGTGAGAGAGAGAGAGAGAGAGAGAGAGAGAGAGAGAGAGAAACCCCTTTGAAAAAAAAAAGAGATCACATTGTGATAAACAAATAGGATAAAGATATAATATTTTTTTAGTTTGTTTTTTCATTCCTCCGCAGGAGAGCGGATCCAGATCTGCTCGAGATTCCGCTACTGAATTGTATAATTACGAAACGTCGGATGGACGAAAATACACAGCCTTGACCTTTGACATTGCTGACACTGTATTTGCCGGTTTGTTTGACGAAAACTGTGTTGGGACGGTTGCTACGAACAGCAAGGACGGTGTTGCTCTAACCATCAACATCTTCATCGGAGCGAACACTGGTGAGAGATTCGTTCTAAAGATGTATACCTAGACAAATGAATCGAATGTGGTGTTATGAATATTTGAAACAAGTGAAATTGTATCTGGAGGCTTTCTCATGAGTAAACATCAGACCCAGATAAGGTATTGATTCTGGTCTGAGGTAATGTGTGTTTAAAATAATGTTTTTTTTAAAAGCATTTTTTACCTGTAATTGCGAAATAGATCGTTTGTTCTCAATCGACCAATTTAAATATGAGGCAAGGGTTTTTTGTATATAGCCAGTCCACAACAAGGTGATCTCAGGCTTTAGGGCCCTCCGTCAGGCCCGGGCGCCGATGGCGGGGCTCGAACCCGCGACAGAAGGGTCCCTGCAGATCTCAGGGCGGACTCACAAGCCACTGTGCCACCGACGCCCCCTAAATATGAGGCAAACCAGATGAAGAAAATTTATGTACGATGTTTGCACAAGTTTAATTTGTGTGTGTATATTTTGTTTTCGACACTTTCGACTCTTTCCAATTTTTCTGCTTTATATCGAGTGACATTTTTCCAAACCTTTCACAGATTTCTTTGCTGGGTATCCTACGAAATTTTCAACCCTTTCAAATAGTGATTCATGGTTAACCAGATCTAGTCGAGGGCAAATCACAATTTAAAGAATTGCCAACTAAATGTTTTTTAACCTTTCCTCCACTTTTCCAGATAATCCAGACTTCACGAGTCTTAATGAGAAACTGGCGATAACTCAAGACCCGAACCAATGTACTGAAGGGTAAACAGAATGGCGTAGCAGTGGTTATAAAAAATAATTATGAAGATGTCAGCGAGGAAAGAGATGATGATTGGAATAAAAAAAGAGGATGATAAGAGCGATATTATCAAAGATGTCTGCTCAAATTGTCTTTTATGTTCGTACCTTGGTATAAAAGCTCAACCAGAATAAATAATTTGTTCTGTCAAATCGACACAGACTTAATTTTTTAATCTTCGATATGTACAGGGTATGATCTATCAATACATTGCTTACTGTTTTACAACTTGATATTCATAATACCGTAAGACAAATAAAGAATAATTAACGCAAATGATAATTTTCTATATTAAATTTATATCATTACTTTAGCAATGCAGAAATCAGTTTACGGCAATATTTTTTTAAAATAAACAATTGGTTCCAAAAGTTTGAGATGCTTAAAGAATCTACAGAGTCATAGCATACCTGGCTACTTGTTACTTCGTAATAACTAAAGCCAGATGAATGAGTTTTGCCTTTCTTTAAAGAGAATCAATAAAGATTTGCTATACTGTTCACGGTAATATTTTTTTCATAAATAAATGGCTTCTAAATCTTGAGATCCGTTAAGTACCTATACAGCAGTAGTACGCCTGGTTACTTGTTACTTCGTACATGCTAAAAGCACATGAATGAGTTTTGCCTGACTTGCTATGCTGACAAGCTTCTGCCTAAACTGAGATTGCTTGAAGCTCAAGTTTTTTTTTTTTAATGGCGCAACAGCTTTTTTTCTACACTTTGTGATTGATAATGATCTGATAATGTTATTGAAGATAAAGCTGTGAATGATGGTTCGTGCTGGGCAAGATTAAATAAGTATAGAAGAAATGGTTATCGTGTAAGTAATGAAAACAAATTTTATTGGTAGTAATCACGTTGCTGGTGGGTGTGGTGATAATTATGATGACGATAATGACAATGATCATGATGATTGTATGCATGATAGAAATTATAAGCATAGTGGTGGTGGTGTTGATGATGATGATGATGATGATGATGATGATGATGATGATGATGATGATGATGATGATGATGATGTTAGCAAAAAACCATGCTATCAATGTGAACAATTTGAAATGATTAGTATGAAGTTGTCTCTACCGAAAAACAATTTTTCAGCAGTCAAATGTGTTGGTCAGCTTTTATCAGTGTTGTGAAGGAAATCAATCAGACTCTCTTATGTCTCAGTTTTGGATAGAATAGTTAGGGTTCGACCAGATACTTTATGCATGGCAAACTAGCTTTCCGCAACAAGGAAGAACTAGAAACAAACGTAAGGAAAGTACGTAACTGCTTCAATCTCATGTCCTAAACTGACGACGGTCTCTTAATCCAGCAGGTCTGGAAAATCGTTGACTTGGTACAGCTCGACGCTTTTCTATGTGAGTTTTTGTGACTATTTGTCTAAAAAACGATAAGCAGAGCTAGCAATGTAATTTTTGCGTATTTGTGCTTAATTTTCTTATCAGTCTGTGTATCGTTTGACTTGAAAATATGGAAAAAACGCACACAATAAGCCGATTTCACTCAAGGGGAAAATTCCCCTGGCTTTATGGAATATTTACTCAGTGACGACCTTGGATTGTGATGCAGTGCATAGAACGCGGAAATGGGTCTCCAGGGTAAATATTGCTTATTTTCCAGTCTTAGATTCAACTGTCTTCTCACTGTACTTGGACGTTAGATTTAGAAGTTTTGATGTAGTCTAGAATAAAATGCAAAAGTAAAGATGTGCATGGGTCACATGCAACAGTGGCAGCCGTTATAGTAGCGAAGACTACATGAGTGGCATAACATTTCGACCATTCCCAAAGCCGAAAACACAACTTGAAAAATGCAGAGAATGGATCAGATTGTGTCCTCACACGGACCTCAGCGTTGACAAGATTGGAGGTGATCATTATGTTTGCTCAAAAGTAAGTGTTGCCGTACTTGTAATTTATAGATCTAGAATTGTCACTCCGAGATTATTTTTTTTAGGGAGAGGGGGGACCCACGCCCGGGAACCACTTCGAAGTAACTAAACAGGGATGGCGTAGATTAGATCTAGATCTAGTGTTTGGAAGGTTCATAATGCACGTTACGAAAAAGACACGGTGTATGTGAAGCTGAATTACAATTTTCAACCCACAATTTGCCTCATTGTGACTATTTGCAATGAATGTTAATATTAAGGATTTTTTTTTTACTAGATCTAAGCATAGTTTTATAGGATTGTTCCCCGGTGTAGAATCATGAATAGTTTGAACTTCTACACATTGTCATTCACTATGTTATAAAGCGAATCAAAGTTAGAACAGGGGATCTTTATATGGATCCAAATTGAAGCTTTTAATCTAAATTAAGAATTGTTTTTTCATTTATGCACTCATTTAGTGGGTAGAGGTTAAACCCACAGTTATCTTCTGGATCTAGATCTGAAGTAAGATCTCAGTAGACCAGTTTGTTCCAAGCCAACGGTAATCTAAGTCTACCCAGACAGTTCGCTTTCAGGCCCTTCTACCAATAGTGAAACAATAGGATAATCTCCAGTCCTTGTTTTGCCTAACGCACTACTTACTCTGAGGGGATCCGTGCTTCATCAGCTGAGAATGAGTACGAGTATGCCAGTGTTGTCGTTTTTATTCTGCCTTCACAAATTACTGACGAAATGAAGAGGTCGTAGGCCAAGTTATAATGTAAATTGTGCCACTTTCACACAATATATATAATAACAACATTATGCCCGCGGCCGCTTCATTTTCTTGATAACCGATAAAAGTAGATCTCGAAGGGTGGATCTCTATAACATGAATTTCCCCTGTATTTTAACTGCCACAGTCCATATCCTTCTAGTTTAGGGTAATGCCTCAGCGATCCCATACTATAGTTAGTGGGCTGTGAGAGGTACGAAAATGGCGCTATCAGCGGCAAGATGGAAAGGTTGTTATCACATTCTAGAAGAGATGGTAGAGGTAAATAAAATGATGTGCTATCTTGTTGCGCAACTTGCAGTTTTGATTTAATTATGTCAGACCGGCATTGTAATATCCAATCTGGATCCACTTCAAGGCCCAGATATTCTGCTTGGGTACACAATTCAATCAGATGTATTATCATCATCATCATCATCATCATCATCATCATCATCATCATCATCATCATCATCATCATCATCATCATCATCATCATCACTATTATTATCATCATCATCACTATTATTATCATCATTATTATTATTATTATTATTATTATTATTATTATTATTATTATTATTATTATATTATTATTATTATTATTATTATTATTATTATTATTATTATTATTATTATTATTATTATTATTATTATTATTCCAATAATGACAACGCCCCTTTTTCTCAAAAAGTCTTTCAGTTCTCCTACATTTTTCAATTTAAAATCCATTCTCCCACATGTAACTTAAGAGAAAAAAAAAACTAAATAACTAACTCTAAGCCTCTCTGCAGCTTTGAAATGATTAATATGAGTCTGTAATGAACCTCAAAGACTCCGAAAACTGTACAGATTGTAAATCTAGATCAAACGGAAATTCGGCTTTGTTTACATCTGTGCCCCACCGCGACGAAACCACATGGCAGACCATGTCAAAGGTCACTGAAAAAAGACGTCACTGCCGGAATTCTCTCTTGGATGCAATAAGCTTATTTTGTCCAAGTTTTTTCAGACAAGAAGCGAAAGTACATGCAATTGTCCGTGCAGTGAGCTCGAGCAATGTTGAATATAAACTGGAATTTGACTCAAAATTAGATTTCATAAGCCCCTGATACAGCTGTATTCGTTTAAGTTGAAACACAATGTCAAATTTAGCAATATGGTGCGTTTTGTGCTTTCCTTTCATTTTTTAAGATAAAAAAAAATCATAATTTCCTTTTCATTTTTTAGATTCAAAACGTGAAATCTGCGCTCTAAGCCTAATAAAACGTTTGAAACCTCCGTTCTCAACAATCTTTTCTTTGTAAGGTAAGGGAAAAACTGAGAATGAAACTTGTGACTCGTATGCTTCAGACCAAATTAAAATACTGAAGAATCGCGAGGGAAACGAATCTTTGTAGCTTTCAAAATTTGGCTTGACAATTTTTTTGAATGATTCACCTTTTCGCTCAAATCGTTTTTTGTTCGAAATGTAATATTGATTTATCAGTTTTCACTAACGCATGCATTCACTTTTAAAACCTTCACTTTTTTATGATTTCATTTTGATATCTTCCGTTATCCCATGATCATGAAAACATAAGTCTCGAATAGAATCATAGACATACAATTAAGAGAATTTGATTGCTTTCTTAAATTAAACTTTGGTTAAAGGAATTCACTTGTTGCTAACATTATAATGATATTACTCAGGAACCAAGAACGAATGGGGCTTGAAGACTGCCTGTTTCCATGCAGGCCACAAGGGTGGAGCCAGCAGATACACTGTTCTTGCACTTAACTTTGGTAATCCAACTGTAGTCCACGACCGCATCGGTTGTAGAGGAAAGGTCACGGTTTACTCAAATACTGTACAATATGTCATTGCGACGATTTCAAGCACTAATATTAAAATCTAAGAGCTCACAAATTCGCGCTTTACAAAGAGCGAAAAGTCATATACTTGTTGTGTTCTTCTTTAGATCAAGGTCTACGAAAATAGTCGCAATCAAAAGCTGTGACACTTACTAAACATATAAAGATCTCATAGTAAATCTTGCAATGATAAGTCTGCATACAAGTATAAGGTTAGCGGCTAACATCCATTCTCCAAAAAATTAAATATATCCATTGAAACAAGGCGCACCGTATTTATTAAACGACGTGCGCAAGACAAACTGACAGATCTGCAGTCTTGGCCATAAGCCTACACTCGTTCTTCACTCTGCGACGATCAAAAACCCAGCTATCTAATGTGTTCCTATCTTCTCCGCTATGAAGCGAGTCCCACTCAATAGACTTTTTCGTGAAAGTCACCAAAAGTCAGTGTCAAGAACTTAGAGTTTCAGAATTCATATCCCAACAAACACTCACATTTGTATACAATGTAACCATGATACATAAATTCAGTGGAATGCCAGTGATCATAGAGTAAAAAGGTAACTTAAATGTTCAGATCCCAAAATCATCATCATCATCATCATCATCATCATCATTGACACGGAGATGAATAACACAGGGAAAACAAACGACTGGAACAAAAAAAACACGAACGAGAGGGTTAAAATTGCAATGTGTATTCAATAATCACGACGCTCACAAGACAACACGAACAGATGCCATATAAAAATATGTATAATAATATCAATAATAGGTTTGCAGCATCAAGGCATAAGCTCCCTAAACGTAAAAATAAACATAAATTTTTACTCACTTGTTCGCACTTTAGAATAGGTTTACAATGGCAATGGAAAATGAAATAATATGTACTGCAAGCCGGTAGACATTTAAATGGATAAGAAAGTTTATAACAATTAAGAAATAGGTTTTACGGTTCAATTTGTCTTAGAACGGGATTTAGAATTTAATTTAGGATGAGGATAAAAGTTATCAAGAAAATTACTCAAGAGTTAGATTTTAAGGAAAAGTATATTTACCTTTGACAAGGGTGAAAAATGAATGAAAGAATCGCCACTTAAAAAAAAAAAAGCAGAATCTCAGGAACAGCCAAGTAAGAATAAATTACAAATTTGAGTTTGCTTTCTTAACTTGATTTAAATTTTGATGTGAAGTTCTTACTATGATGGCTAGTGGGCGAGTGATTTGCAAGAGGGACAAGTGCTCGAGCTGCGGCCAAGGCTTTACTTTACTCACTTGCCTAAACATTGAGTGTTCAAGGCAAAGCAAAAAGGATCCATAGACCTTAGATGAGAATCGAGGAGCTGCCCCACGTGACAATCATCATCATCATCATCTCAATCGTTCTTAATATCATTCGATCAACATGATGTTTTTAAAAATAGTTCAAATCATTACCACTATTTAAAATTAATACACATAAATACATTATTTCAGCTTTGATGCCCCTTTAAAATAATATACGTGTTTTGTCGTTTTATTATATTTGTTCTCTATTGAGCAGCTTTAAAATTATTATATTCACATAAAGATTTATCTTCTGTCGACAATGCAACACGAGCTTCTGTTAAAAAATGATCGCATAAAGTTCATTTATACTTTGTCTTTTGTTTCAGAAAAAAATTTTTATGCCACAAAATTTCATACATATAATAAAGAATTTTTTTTCCTAGCCAAATAATATAAAGACCAGTTGACGTTGGAATAATTGCAACGATAAAAATCACATCCTCTTTTTGTCCAAGGTAGGCTACTTCGTTTACACTTCTGTATATTGAGCCGTACCTTGAGTTATCGCTAGTTTCTCATTTAAACTTGAAAGATCCGGATGACCCATAGTTCTTTAATGGAAGGCCAAAGGTTTCCTTTTTTTATTGCAACTTTGAACAAGTAAAAAAGTTCCTTGCGTTGTTTTCTTTTTTTTTTTTCCTTAATTTCTTGTGCGATCACTTGCGAGCTTTCAGACACGGCTCTGAAACTTTGAACCAAATCATTACTCAACCAATAGAATCAGTATATTTGTAGATTAACTTTAAACAAGGATAGTCCTCTATTAATGGCACTATTCAATTTGGAGATGAACTTTGAATTATATTATTACTGTACTGATAAAATAAGTCAATTTGCAGATTACTTTATAATAATATCAATACTGTACCAATGGCATCTGTCAATTCGAAGATAACTTTGTATAATATCATTAGTCTACAAAAGCATTAGTAATTTTCGAAGTTAATTTTGAATTTTATCATAACCCTACTAGCAACACCTGTCAATTTGGAGATTAACTTTGAACTATATCATTACTCTACCAAAACACCAGTCAATGTGAAGATAAAATATGAATTATATCATTACCCCTACCAATAATAGTAGTCAATTTAGACTCTACAAATAGCACCAGACAATTTTTTAAAAATCAAATTTTGCTCAACTATTACTCTTTCAACACCGGAGGATTTACGTTAATATTTCAGACAGTTTTTTCAAATCATGATAATTTAAAATAATATGCATAAACATATCGTTTCAGCTTTGATGTGCATTTCAATGGGTTTTTTTTCATTTGATCAACTTTAAGACAGTAGTTTACCAATAGCATCAATTATTTGTGGGAGTAACTGTGAACTATAGCAATACTCTACCAATATCAACAAGTACAGTATGTTTGACCCTTTAGATAAAAAGTATAAACGTCAATCCATAGCTTGATCAAATAATGAGGTTTAACTTACCCTTACCCAATGAATTCACACTTTTATACAATACATTTGTACTTTTTAACATTGCATGTCTAAGTTTGCGCAATACACTCTTACCTCTGTATATCTAAGGACACAATCAGCTTTGGCAAGCCTCTTTAAAATATAATGTTCCTTCCACAGCCGTTTCAAAACATAATGTTTCTTGTGGAAGCCATCTTGCATTTTGATGCGTTTTTAAGTAATCAAACGCCCATTTTTTGTTAAATCAGTAAAATGTTAACGGAGTCACATGTGGAATTAAGAATGAACAATGGAAGAAATCTTCAGTCGTATTTTTAGAACCTCGGAGACTATGGTATTTGGAGGCGAGTTTTTTTAAGTTGTCGTCAATGAGAACTGCAGTCACAATAGCTTGTCACGTTAGGCATTTCTAGAAATACTCAGCTTCTTTTACGAAAATCATAGTGTGGGACATCAGATTTTGTAAATATATATTATATCATAATCCGTCTTTTTCAGACATAGGGCGTCAAATAGATGCATTAACGCTTTCTCATTTTTGTCACCATTGTTTTAAGAGAAAAGATTCGGGTCACATTTAATGTGGAAACTAAAACTCACCTCCATCCTCGTCTTTAATGGAAATTATTTCTTAAGGTCTTTGATTGAATGACTGAACGTCAAAACAATTTTATGGCAAGCTATTCGTTATCAAAAGAATCATGAAAATATAAAAATCCAATACCTTTAACCGTGAGCTAATTCCTGAATTTGTGCAAAATATTATATGCTTGAATAAGTACATGATATAATGATTTTAAAGAGGCTAAATTCTTTTTGTTGCCATTGTCTTTTTCATGATGAAACAAATAAAACAGTAATTTAGAGTTGGGCTAAAGGAATTAATACATTTTATTTTCAGATAAGTATTAGCACCTTATTGACGCTGCCTTGATAGGTCATTTGAAGGTTCATTTTTAATTTTTTTTTAGAGAGCTTGTAGATCTGAACAATTGTGGAAATTAAATTGCTGTTCTGAAATTTTTCTTGATAGAAATAAATAAACTTTTCGTTCAATTTTTTGGGAAGCCTTGGAGTGATATCTGTTCTTTAGACTATTGAAAAGAACTCATTGTCACAAGCAATCTTCCACTAGCTCTATAACTAAACAGAAGAGGCCATTAATGAAGATGTACTGTAGCATGTGAACTGTCTTTGACATTTTCAGTGCAAGTCTTTTGTGGTTGTTCTTGTGCTTTACTTCCACTGGTCTTTGCATTGTATCATAAGTTGAGTCATGGACTGGTGTTGTGTGAAATATCTAAAACTTTTTCCAATGATGTTGAATACTTTGGAGATGTTTTTGCAGTTTCTTTGCTATTGGTTTTGCACAATCATTGGCTTTTCTTCCCCCATAACACACACAAAAAAATAAAAAATGAATGTATTGGAAATAACCACAAATCTGGCATAATTATGACCCCTTTGTGGGACTGAGTATAAGTTTCCAATTCAGCTCATATGATGTAATCGTGAATTGACGCATAAAGCTTTCTGAAGTGCAAAGATAGATATATATATCTAGAGAGAAAGAGAGAGAGAGAGAGAGAGAGAGAGAGAGAGTCTAGTCATGGTATTGTTGTGATTGTTTACTTTTTGTCCACATCTCTTGTTTAAATTGTTGCTTTTTACCCTCCTTTGTTCTCGCAAACTTGACCTCTAAAAAATCTCTACCAGAGCTTGAAGCGTAGCTGTGACAAAGATTGCAGTTATGCCATTATCCCTTATGGGATATAGATTAATAGATACATTGGTAGATAAACAGAGAGAGCGAGAGAGAGAGAGAGAGAGAGAGAGAGAGAGAGAGTGTGTGTGTGTGTGTGTGTGATTATATTAGTTGTTTGGAAAAAAATACAACAGGAATGGTAAGAGGAGGAGGGGAGGAGAAAGTAGAGGACGGGCACAGCAGAGAAGGGGCACAGCAGAGGAGGACGAGGCAGAACTGATGAAATTAAAAGAATAAAAACAATTATAAAATTGGCACTTTAAAGTGATTACTTCAAATATTTTTAAGGTGCAAAAATGCTATCCAATTTATGGACCTTGATGCACTTAGAAACCCCTTGGTGTTTTCTATCCATTGATAAAAACAGAAAAAGCGACTTGCAATCTGGCCTGTTTATACAATAATGAGATAATTTGTTGATCCCTTCACCTGTTTCATGTTTAGTTTTTATCCTTTTTGTAATCTACGGCATGTTGTGTTGTGATATTTTAAAGTTGCTATCGTCACGACAATCGTGAAAGACTAGAAGATTTTCTTTTATCTGTAAGATTGGACGTTTATAGTAAGATCATTCAGTGCGGCACTGTCGTTAAAAAATTGTGGGTACAAAAAAAGTTACAGACACGGTCAAAGCGTAAACACTTTTTTTTCCCTTTCACAAACAAGCACATATAAAGATACTGGAATTGGGCAAACTCTTCGTCATAATCTACAGCTTCTATTATTGTCTACCGATACAACCTTGTCGGCGTGTCGCAATTCCTCACAATGAAGATTCTACTGGCGCTTTGTGTTGCCCTCTGCTTGGCCGGAACTTGGGCTGCCGACGATGGCAAAGTGAGGAGATGTAAACCAGTTTCTTTCACAGCCATCGGCTTTGATCCTGTCACCCTCACCAGGTATAGGTATAGCAGCGATGTCTCCCGTAGCCTTGTTCTGATTGAAGATAACTTATCTGATGACTGGGTCTTGACGAAGTCCAAAAACTTTGTAGTTTACAATTACACTAATGGCCAGTGTACGTACACCAAGAATCATCCCACTTTGGTAAGACAACTGTGTCTTTATAAGTATCATTATCTTTTTCCTAGTCATCTTTAACATTGTCTTCTGCATCGTTGCTGTTGTTACTATCGTTGTCGTATCACTTTCTTCATCATAATTTTCATTATCATTACTGTTATCACCATCATGATTATCATCATCATCATATTAATAATCATCATTATACTCATCATCATCATCGTCATCATCATCAACAATAACACAACAACAACAAAAACAATAACAACGACAACAACAACAATCCCTCTATCTCCATGGCATTGTCATCCACAAAGGATCTCTAAATCTCTCTATCCTGAGCCGTCTACTCTGGCTCAGTTCAGATCTCACCCATTCCTTCCACTTGTACCTGTCTTGGTCTCACAACTCCTTGTGCTCTTTGGTCTTCCTCCCGAGGGAGTTTGGAGTGTGTGTGTGNNNGGGGGGGGGGCATCCATCTGCTACTTGCAATGCTATTTGGACAAATCCCTAGTTTATTCTATCTCCAAGATTTTCTCGTGTATTTGATGTTGCTTTGATATTTGTATCCCTACCAGCAACGAGCAGGTTTTTCCGTGACAGAAAAGCAGATTTCTACATTTGTTGTTGTCAGCCCAGATTTAACCATTTTGAAATCTCTAAAAGACGCAATCTATTATTCCCAGTTCGCATTTCTGAAATGTGCAATTCCTTTTGTTTTTATCTGTTCCCTTTTGTTTTCCTTTGTTCCCTTTTGTTTTCATCTGTTCCCTTTTGTTTTCATCTGTTCCCTTTTGTTTTCATCTGTTCCCTTTTGTTTCCATCTGCTCCCTTTTGTTTTCATCTGCTCCCTATTGTTTCCATCTGCTCCCTTTTGTTTTCATCTGTTCCCTTTTGTTTTCATCTGTTCCCTTTTGTTTTCATCTGTTTCCTTTTGTTTTCATCTG
>BLXT01006199.1:838512-855336 GCA_019648995.1 Plakobranchus ocellatus | reverse complement strand
GGGGGGGGGGGGGGGGTCAAACAAAGGAAACCAGCTTGAATATGTTGCATTGAGGGATTGGGGTTTGCCTCTATAAATCTACAAATTTAAAAACTGGGATTTTAAATAAAAACTGGGCTGCATATGACCACAAATATCAATGTATAATTAATATAGATGAGCAACTGCCAAAGGTGGACCCCCAAATTGTGTCATATTTTTTACTGCTTTTTAAAAAAAAGAATTTCCAGTTACAAAAGGGGAAAGTCCAATTAAGTATCAGTGAGGTAATATTTATGCAGAGTTGGATAGCAGGAGTAGATCCATGTAAAAAGTATTGGTCTGTGTCTCTTCACTTCATGGTGAATGAGCTTAATTTGTTGATGGGTGACCACTTTTTTGGTGATTTTGTCATCATAGTTACGTTCAAAACTTTTTTGCCTGATTTAAACAGCAAGGCTACATCCAGAACTGATTTTTTAATCATAAAGCAGTACTTTGTATGCCATAACACTCACAAAACTAAAATTTATGCATTAATGACTTTAAATATGTTCAAATAGGGCTTGTAGAAAATCTTTCGCACATAACTAGGATGACAGCCAACGTTTTGGCAAACGCTCATATATATATTTATATTAGCTGGCTGACATGCATATCCATGCATACCCTCTGGTATAGTTGTAAAAAGTCCCTGGAGGACAATTCTGAGGGATTTGATGAATCTCGTGGTCAGGAACATTTGAATCCCGCTCACACAAGGTGGAGTAGATGCTGGATTCACTGTATCCATAGTCACTGCAAACAATAACAAAATGATATCAAGAAATACATAGTAAAAGAATGTATATGAAAAAAAAAAAAAAAAAGGCTTGCATGTTTACATAATTCCTTTTCTTCTCCTGTGTTTGAAAAATTGGTTGATGCCTCACATTTTTAGCCCAATCCCCACTACAAATCCTACAGCTGCCAAAAGACTGTTTTATGTGAGGCAATAAGTGGGTCAGTTTCACCAAGTTCAAATCATTATCTCAAAGTTAAGGAGTTAAAAAATTATCATTGCTCTGAAGCTTGGAAATTGTTTTTTTATGCTGTAGCCAGCTTTAATCAAAAGAAAAAGAGAAAAAGTAATAAACCACATGCTTCACACTTCCAAGTTTCATTTGGAGATGGTGTTGAAAGCAATGCAACTTACCATTCAAAATCTTCCCGCGTGCACATACAGTTTGTTACTTCAGTTTTCCGTACAAAGTCCTCGCCATTGTAACACACAACATGTGCTAGGCGGCGCTGGTACTGAGTGACGCGTCCCAATAAACAGCCTTGGTTTGACGGCAAATCTTCACTCACTGACCACTTTTTGTAATCCGAACTGGTGCACTTTTTGCCTGGAAGGATGAAAAAAAACTTTTTAAAACAAATTGTTGTGCTTACAAAAGTTACCGTTAAAAATAAAAATTTTGCTCAAGTTATGAAGTACATGGTGCCAATTTTATAAGAATTTTTTTTTGTCCTGCTTTCGCTTTAATTCCTTCTTTTTTAAACCATTTACATCTACTGTATCAGTGACACACATAACACAATAGATACTGCACTTTGCTTTAATTTCTTTTTTTTTTCCAGCTTACATCCAAAAGTACACATACTTAATTGAAGCTAAAACTTTCATTTCTCAGACTGGCTGCCATTATTTCAGATGTATCTATTTGAATAAAAGGCAATAAATGCAAAGTATACAATTAGCATTTATTGTCGGACATACCAAAAATATTGACTTCAATTTATTAATAATTAAATTTTTGAGTAACCAGTTATTTCTTTCCAAAATCTATTTATTGCCATATGTTACACTCTAGGCTAGCTTTTCCAATCGCAATACTGTGACAGAAAGTTCATAGGAGCAAATGGGTCTTTTTTTTGCATAGAGCCTATATGTGTGAGTTACCATTTGAATCAGCAAATTTCTCCCTCCTCCTAAATTAAAGAAAATGGACAAGTTTGAGAACATAAACATGACAAAATGACATTTCCAACCTCTCCAGACCACCAGTAAAATAGCAAAGAGAAACAAACAAACAAACAATAACTCTGTATGTGTCGAGGCAAGTCGCTCACATAGAGGAGCTGAGCTATGGATCTATGAGACTTTCTTAACATTCATGAAAACACCACATCAAAGAATATAAAATGTACTTGTTTTCCTATGTGCAGAACTTTCTAGTGCCTTCTTATATATAAATAAAGCTATAGAAATGTTTGCTTGTTTCATTCAGGACTTTCATTTGACTTCAGCCCTATAGATATAAAATTTGACTCATTTTGTGGTACTAGTATACATAATTATACTTCAGCAGCTAAATAAAGTGCAGTATCTGTCACAGAGGTAACACAATAGATACTGAATTTCATTTTAAAAAAGAGCTGAATAGGACTTGATAGATCTGTAAGCAAAAAACCTTGAAAAACATCCTTCATGTCCACTTGAATGATGGACCATCTGTGGTGGGACAGCGGAGAGCCAAACACTGTGAAAATAGTGGTGTTCTCCCCAGGCTCAGTCATAAGGCCGTAGACTCGCATCATCCCAGGGTCCTCAGTAAACATGTAAGGATGCCATGTCTCACCCTCGTCAATAGAATAACTGAACGAGAATAGAAGCAAGAAAACAAATAAGCAAAGGGAACCTTTCAAAACACAAGGGACTTTCAGCCATGCGGTACACTTTTTTTTTCAGGGGCCCAAAAAGGAGCAATGCCAGTTACATTTTATTCCTGATTTTACATAAACCAAAATCTTGCCGCTGAAATAAATAACATCATTCCAGAACATTTTAAAAATTATTTAGAATGTTATAAATCATTTTAGCCTGTGGATTGTAACTCCAAATACTTAACTTTTAGAATCTGAAGACAGCAAATAGATCAAAAAGAGCTACATTTTAAAAAATTGGATCATGACATGAGTGGCTGCAAAAAAAGATTCCAAGGCTAAAGATTAAGACGACAGACTTTAAAAAAAAAGCCTGCCTAGAGGTCAATTGAGTTATGCTTTGCTACATACAATCATTTTCATGACAGACCCACAAACAGATTGCTCTTACAGCAGTTGGTTTGTTGGCCTCTGCAAATGGATAGCTGCAATAATCCCTCCTTGATCAGCCGTTGCATACGCAAACGAGCCTGGCAGAGCCTCCGTCCATCTGATCCCTGCACTGGCGGACACAAACACATGTGGCTCTCCTTTAAGGCTTGAGCCCAACACTCCAGAGGCCACAACCAAACCTGGCAGGGAAAAACAAATGGAAGTTGGTCAAAATTTTTCTCCACAGCCTTACAGTCGGGATGAGTCAGGGGTCCTATTCTGAGTATTTTCAATCCCTGAAACAGCCTGAGAGATTTGCAACAGTCAAAATTAGAGAAGGCTATGCTGATTCAGGGTATGGGATTTTTTTTTTCGTTTTTGGAAAATGCATCTTTTTTTTTTTTTTTCAACTTAAAATTCTTATTTCTCAAAAGTGCCAACTGTAATCTCTGACTCATTAGTGCTGGTCTCTGAATATGTTAAGTTCTCATTACTTACTCTACATGAGGTTATCTGAAAAAACCCTTTGGAATTCTCTGACACTCATAGTCCTAAAGTCAAACTATAAGTTTCTTATTATAAACACACACAAAATGCACAGAAAAAGATATGAAATACTTGGAAATGAGAAACTCTACATGCATATCTGGCAAATCGTAAAGGGTTTTCTCAAGTTGCCACACATCTTTGGTTTTACTTTTTTTTTTTGCCTGAGCTAGAGGAGCTGGAAGCACACATTCTACAGCTTTACTCAATGGGAACATCAAACAAAAGATCTGTACCTCTGGGTCTGTAGAATTTCTTTCTCTCATTCCAATTACTGTATATATGTCATACTCTCGAGAGCTCTTTTTCTTTATATATTTGTGTGGTTCTATTTTTCCATCCAACTGCTGCTTACACAGAGAGTGCCTTTCCAAACAAACACAACCTCTAAATCGGTATTGCAAGAAACATAGAAAACATGAATTCAAAGAAAAAATTACAGAAACACAATAGATGACTGCCTTCAACTGATGTCGTGAACCCAGAATCCTAGTCTAGAACAATTACTCTTTCTACACTACATGATCAACTGTGAAAAGGTGGACCCCAAAATTGTTTCACTTCTTTTCTTATGTTTTGAATTAAAGAATTCCCAATTACAAAAGGAAAGGGGGTTATGAGTACTAGGGAGGTTTAATTTAAGTAAAATTAGGCATTACCTGTTGATTCAGGTGGAAATAGTCTGATTGTTTCTCTTTATTAATTAACTTTTTCGTGATTTTGTCACCAAAGTTGTGGTCCGAAATTGTTAGACTTATTTACAAAGCACAGATGCATATGTAGCTGATTTTTTCTTTCTTTTTTAATAAAACATTATTTTTTATGCCATTACCCACATGAACTTAAGTTTTCTGCATTGATGAATTTATCTTTTTGAATCACACCTTGTAGAAAATCTTTCAAACATAACAATATAGTGACTACCCCAGTTTTGACAAATCCTCAAATATGAGACGCTTTGAATGTGTTGGTGTAAAGCAATGTTTGCCACAAAGAATTTCACAGGAAAATGATAAAAATGTTTTTAGTTCCCTTTTTTTTCTCCATCTTTTACTTTTTCATAACATCAAAGAAGTATAAACTTTAGTGAAGAAGAGCCAGCCACGCTCATATGGTGAATCATATCACTCTCTATTGGTATGCTTAAAAACTGCAGCTCAAACCAACCTGGTGCAGAGTTCTGGGTTAGGATAGGCGAGTATCGGTTCCCTCGGAGGAGCTGATGAAACCTTTGCATCAGGTGCAGGGAGCACCTGTCACTCTGGGGAATGCATTAATGAGATATGAATTTATTTAAAAGGCGGCAAGAAAGCTAAGTCGGACTACATCACAATATCGATAGAAAAAAGAAGATCAAGACCATACTGTTGAATATCACACATTCTTCCTGGAGATGGGACTTATCTTTCTTTTTGTTGAAGCTCTTTCCAGACATAAACATTTATTGTTTAGGTGCTCTTAGTTTTCAAACCAATTTTCATCATTTGGATCACTGTCTAAGAGACATTGGCAAAGAAATGTAATCAAACAAGCTTGGGGACCATCACATCATTTCAAAATTTTTGGCTATCCTCTATTGCACTCTATTCATTTTCACAATAGTTTGCTTTTTTTTTGGCTTTGTGTTTTTGGCATATAGCCAGACCATTCAAGGGTGATCTCTTGATTTCTGCCACTCTCTGGGCTAGACAGCATACACTCATAATGACCTTGGACCTAATCAAAATTACAGAATGTTCCAAATCGCAGAGGCCGCAGAGATTTGAGCTAGCATTAAGTGAAGAACATTGTATGTAAATAAAACAGAGAGAGATACAATGTTAGTTTCTTAGGCCACATATAACATGCATGGAGGGAAATTAATTTTGTCTTTAACACTCTGGCCTCTGCTTCGCATTTTCTCAATGTACTATATTGTACTCACACTTCCACAAGTGGAATTTCTGCCATTGAGGGTAAGCTCGGGCGGTGTAACTTTCTGCCACATCCCTCCTTTGTCGTACGTGATCACCGAGATCTGCTCATCAATCTGCAGGTAACTGCCAACCTGCTGGGAGGCAATGTAGATGCCCTGCACTCCGCTTATCTTGGTCACATCAGCAAAAGACTTGTTTGTGTGGGACCTGAAAAGGCAGAAGAGAAAAAATATGTGCACAATGTATGAGAGCATAAAATTCATAGAATGAAATGGACTGTATCAAATTAAGAGAACTTTATTCGATTAGTTTTCTTTAACACTTTACTGCTGCATACATTGATTTTTTTAAAATAACAGCAACAATAATACTTGCCCCCCTGTAGCTTCTTCAAGCATTATAAATATATGCAAGCTCATATACAAAAAAAAAAAAGCTCAAAAATTTCCCCCAGCAATTAAAATCCCATTTAATGCTATTTATATGAGACACTTTCATGTTGCAGAGTACATCTCATCTGTATTACATGCTTAAGGGGATGGGCTAAGTCCTGTGTAAGATCAAATTCACAATAATGACCTTTTTTTTTTGTTTTGTTCTTTTTCCCTTCCACACAAATAAAAAAAATTGAAAATTCACAAAATGGAGTATCAATGGACGTCTTGTGAAACAAAATGGTAACAATTTACTTTTTGCAATGTTCATTATTAGCCATAGAAAAGGAATATTGCATTTACAGAAAATATTTATGATCTCTTTATAATACTCACATATTTTGAAAGAAACCATTAGAAATTCACTGCAACAGGTTTTGAGTGTATGTGTGTGTGTGTATGTGTCACAAAAAGTCCAACACTTTAAACATTAATGGGATATCATTATTTGTATATCTCAAAATATCCTTGTTCTTCTCTAACATGTTTTATTTATAGGCAAAATGTGACCCATCCATGCAAAATTATTCCTCTGTCAGCAATAGTACACAGAGGTATAGAGCAAAAAAAGATCAAAGTGATGGGTGATGCTGGAGAAAAAAAAAGTTCATCTCTAAGGGCTGACTATTAAATGACTCGTGGATATGTCAAAAACAATATTCATCAACATACACCACTGCCATCACTAGCAGTAAAAATAATAAAACACGAAAATGAAGCAAAAACGTCTTCCAAAAAAAGCCAAGAAACTTGCCTAATCCAGTTACTGTTTCCATGTACTTTCGGGTTAAAGTAGAAAATTTTTTCCAGCGATAGGGAGAATTTGTAGCTGTTCACGTCAGAAATGTACAGGTTGCTGTATGATGCATTATGAGATATACAAACCATCAGCTGGCCTTCAGATGCATCAGCCACATAGAAATCCTTTATGGAAGAAATGTATGTTTATAGAAATGTTAGCTTCATTTTCTAATGATATGTCTTCAGCAAAAGAAAATAAGAATATTCTTTTTCGTAGTTGTAAATATGTAGTTAAATGTGTAAAATCCTCCACTGGTCAGTGTTTCTTAAATGGAGTTACAGCTTTAAAACTAGATATGAAACACAGAATGAGATTTCAGCCAGGTGATAGTTATACTTATTTGTGTTTATTTATTCATACAACACAATATCACAACATTCTGTCTTTGCAAATTAGTCTCTTACAATGACATTTTGAAAATCTTGTGCTCAAACCTAGACACATTTTTTTTCCACTCAATTTAGTTTTGAAAGAAAACAAAAAAGGGCGAAATTGGAGAGTGTCAGTGACATCTATCAAAGAATCATAAATCTATTGCTTTGTTCTAATTGAAATATTTTAAGGGCAAGTACCGTACTCGGGGGGGATTTTCTATATTTCTTAAAAGATACCTTTATAAATGGTTTATTTGTTACATATGACCCCCAAAAAGTGATAGAAACAACCAAAATGACTTTTTTTCAATTACTGTTGGCATGGCAACAGAAAAAATGTCAGCCATCTTGGATATAACTTTGGAACTAAATAGGATATCAACTTTTTCTAAACGGGAATATGTTTTTATTCTATATTGAAGGTTTTCAAATAAGCTTTTGTGGTTAGACAGAAAAGGGCAATTTTCATTAAATGTTGAAATATATTCATAAATAGCATCAAATTTTTAGATACATAAAAATTCATTGAAAAAAATTGGTTAGGCCTAAAAACTTTATGCAGATGATTTCAAATTGGACAAACTTTACAAAATTACCCCGTCAAAATTTGACTCAAGTCACCGAAATTGACCCCATAACCCCCCTCTCTAGGTGCCATACTTGCCCTTAACATAACATAAAAACCCTCAAATCCATTTACCTTTGACAACTCCTATATCTTTTTAAGATTTTGTATCATTTGTAGGGAGGGAAAAAAAAGCTCTATAACAAAAAAAAAAACCTGACCTGAGGTATGACCTTATTATGACACAGGCCTGATTTCCTTTGGATAATCTATTCACTTCAACAGAACAATCTTAATCATTTTTAGAAAAAAAAAATATTATTTGTGTCACCGATTCAAATATAAATTGAATCAAACAAAGAGCAAAGAAATATGTGATTTCATAAACAAAAATTGTGATTACAGTTTTTGAAAAGTGGAATTATGTCACAAGTGTGAAGAATTTGCCTGGCTCACACCTGCTTTGCTCTGCTAAAGACAGTAAAAAGCCCGGTGGGAAATTATGCAGAGGGACTGGATGTGGGAATATGTGTGGAGCCAAGATGATTCTTGCCATTTACAGCTGAAGTACATTGTCTTTGTGTACCATACTATGAACCATTTACAGCTTAAGTACATTGAAGTACATTGTCTTTGTGTACCATACTATAAACCATTTACAGCTTAAGTACATTGTCTTTGTGTATCATACTATGAACCATTTACAACTTAAGTACATTGTCTTGTGAACCATACTATGAACCATTTACAGCTTAAGTACATTGTCTTTGTGTACCATACTATGAACCATTTACAGCTTAAGTACATTGTCTTTGTGTATCATACTATGAACCATTTACAGCTTAAGTACATTGTCTTTGTGTACCATACTATGAACCATTTGAACTCACGGTTAGATTGTGCTGATGTGGAAATTCTGCTCGATAGAACCGCTGCCCTTTATGAGAGATCCACAACTGCATGGTTGGGCCAGGCTGTTGAGACCCGAATAAACGCTAAGTAGAAAAAAATAAAATGAATCAAAATAAAAATAGACAGCTATATGTAATTGACAGCAAAAAAAGAAAAAAAAAGGGGCGAATTTACATAAACTATTACTAATTTTTTTTAAATTTTTTTGTAAAATATCACATTCATTTAGGTATCTCTTTTCCATCGTTTTATTATCTAATATATTGGTATACGTGTTTTGAAATCCCTGAAGAAACCAAAGAAAAATTCCTCCTATCTTTAATCGCTGTTTTACTGTTTAATAAGGAAAGATGTTATTAGTCAATTGCTTTGCTCACATTTGTTCTCCCTATTTTTCTTACTCGTCCACGATTGCTTTTTCCACTTAAGTTTGTATTGTTAGCAATACTGCCTAGCTAGTGATCTGAATTTTTTCCTAATTTATCCTCAAATTATTACCCGTACATTGTGTCTGTGACCCAGTAAGGGAAATATCACATTATTGTCAGAGCTGACTTGGTATTGGCTGGAGGATTCTAGTATTTGAAACGCATTTTATAACTCATGTCAAAGAAGAAAGAAGTTTGGCTTTTTTTTTTTAATGAAAAAGCTAGACCATACCTCCTTTCCGTTTTTTTTTTACTTGCTTTAAATCTCATAAAAACGTATGCCTTGCATGTTAACACATATTGCATGAAAACTTGGCTCTGAAACCTTTTCCTCTCATGACGGGTCACACTAACAATGTGTGCAGCGTTTCCTTTTCATGTAACACCACTGGCAAAAGTGGTCACTTACCACCGACTTGGTGGCAAAGATGTATTCGCCCTTAATCTGAAAGTCCACAACATCTGTCAGCAACACTTGCAGGTCAAGGGATGTAAGGGATGCAGGGAGCCCCCTGGACGAGGCTCGAGCAAACGCTGCCAATGAGACACGTACAACCTGACCTTTTCCCCCTGGCTGTTCCTCCTGAACATAAATCCTGGAGCTGTCAATCGAGTCTGGAAAATCCCTGGAGACAGAAATAAAGTGATGCTAAAAATTGTCTACAATGGGGAGGAAAGCTCTTTACAAAAAACCGTCACAAACATAGAACCAAACTCAAAAGGGATAGTGTGTGACTGGCAACTTAACAGGGCTAGTATGTAAAAGCCAACTTTAACCACTTGAGTGCTGAGTTATAATTAAGTAACAGGGGATATGTGTGTAAAAATGCATCTGTGGGTTTACCTTTGATCAACTGCGACTAAACACACTTCTTTACATTCCTAGAACGTAATGGAAACAAAACTACATGGCCAGATAACGCCTGCATTTTATATTGCCAGTTTGAAATAGCCAAGTCATATAGGGGTCGAATTCGACCCCATAGCACTCAAGTGGTTAAAGGGGCAGTAGGTGACACCTGATTCAGTGGGAGTAGTTTTGATTATGCTGCCACAGTTGATGAAGTCTTGTAGTGTTTGATGCTATTCAAAATCTGTTCTTGGCGCTCTCTCGGAAGCATCAAAGAGCGTTTGCCAAATTGTGGGTTATCATCTTTTTTATGTTCCAAAGATTTTTCACTGGCCACATTTGAAAAAAAACCGTACGAGACTTGCCCACCCCCTCCAAGTGAAAATACTTATTTTTCCTTCTCAACACCCAAGTTTTTGCTTTTCTTTTTTTTTTTTAACAAAGGTGCTTATTTAGCGCAAAGAAATATTTTTCAAAAAAGGAGATACACAAGGTGGTCTATTACAAAAAAAAAATAATAATAAAAAAAACACACAAAACGAGCTGCAAAAAATGAACAGCCATAGAAACAATAAGCCTATATATCTAGGAACAATCCATACTGCTGAGTTTTTGAGTTTTTTGTATATAGCCAGTCCACAACAAGGTGATCTCAGGCTTTCAGGCACCGTCAGGCCAGGGCGCCGGTAGCGGGGCTCGAACCCGCGACAGAAGGGTCCCTGCAGATCTCAGGGTGGACTCACAAGCCACTGTGCTACCGACGTCCCCCCATACTGCTGAGAGTGCAGTGCTGAAACAGGATCCAGATTCTAGATAGATCTATCAATCAAGGTCTCCCTTAATTGAAAAGGTTCTGGTATATTACATCAGAGGCACATACCGAGGGAGAAAAAAAACGTTTTCTGACATCTTGACACATACATATAGGAAAATACGCGATCATGTACTCCAAGAAAGTCTCTTGTACTCACCAATACATAAATCTTGAATCTCTGAGTGTAATGGCATATAATCAAAATGTTTTTTTTTGTGTTTTTTTTTTATTCATTTTTGGATCCATCCTTGCTATGTAAATTCATGGATAATTTCAAATATAAGAACAATGTCAAAATCACAACAACAAAAAAAACCAGGTAAACCACAACCACTTATCAGAAGCTCATTCACCGGAAAGTAAAGAGACAGGCCAATTTTTTTTCCACACAGATTTTGCACTCACTGGTACTCACTTGCCCTTTTCTATTTTGTAATTAGAGATTCTTTTTTTTTCTTAAAACACAGAAGGAAAAGTGAAACAGTTTTGGGACACATGTTTTAGTAGTTGCCCAAAACTTATTTTTCTGCAAAAGGAATCATTTTGTGTTGATACTACATAAATATGTAATAATGTATAAATGTCATTTAAAAAAAAGCAATTTGACACAAACCATTATCATTTAAAAAAAACAAAGCAATTTGACATAAACCATCTCTCTCTCCATGTGCAACAGTTTCCTATACTGAAATCCGACATCAAACATGGCAAAAAATAGATGGCCGCAAAAAAGCATTTTCTGTGTTTGGCTTAAGATATATAAGAAAATACCTTACAGTCTGGCATTTTACTTTACAAATATTCCACTCTAGAAGTTGTTTAAGAAAGGATTTGCAAAATATTATAAGTTTTAGTGATTTATAGCACTTCACATACGTATATAGCCTACCAGTAAAAAGCTTTCACATGGCTCAGCACGGGAGTCCAGCTGCTACCAAAATCACCAGACAAGTACAGCTGCAAACCATAAAAAAAATTGTTTTAGTCACTATGAAAGAGATTAATGAAAATGCAGAGTCAGCATGATGCATCGTTCAACTGCTTGGGAAGAACTCTCATCCCTGGGTCAAAACTCAAAAGTTGCCAAGCACAAACAATTTCAGGATTAACCTATTCTAGATTCACCGGTTTTAGTTGTGTGGAAAAAAAAATGCATTTCTTTTAAATAAATACATTTCATCACAATTAAATGTATACTGCTTGATTGCATAGTGACTACAGTTGACGTAGCCCTGTCATTAGCACACAAAAGGTACCTTAAGTCTTGAGATTACAAGTGCGCTGAGCAAGCTGACAATACATCAAGAATTTCTTCATCACCTGTTTCAAATTACTCTCCTCGTCCAGGCCGAGCATGTAGCGAGGATTGTTACGGTGTATGCTCAGTGTGCGGGGCTTGAAGGGCAGCCCACAATGTGTAGTAAAAGTTCTACAGCTGTCATCTGTTGTGAATATACATGAGGCTTGCAGATCCGTGAATACGTACTGGTGAAAGAACAAGAAAAAAAAATATGATGGATTGCAAGTAAAACAGATGTCTTGTGTCTCACCATTCTCTACAAACTTCAAGCCAAATCAAATTATGATATGCTTTGAGACCTGTCTGAATGCCTTAGAAGTCGCGTTTTGAACATTTTAAACAACTGTAACAGTTACAAAATTATTTCTGAGATTTTCCCATTATTGAAGAGTTGTTTTTTTTTTTATTCTGAGCCCGTTCATGTTGTAATATAATGGCATCTCTCATTTTCTTCAGGCTAATATTTTCAGGAAAAACATGTAAAACTCTGAGAACTCCAGTGGAAATATAACAAGATAAAAATGTAATTTATTACATAACTATCTAACTCTTGTTATTAACATTACTGTGCAGTCATAGACAATGCCCAAAGACTAATATAATCAATCAGTTCAATTTTGTCTGTGACCTGAGACACGCTTAGCAGTAACATGAAACTGTCTAAAAACTAAATATGCAACACCCCACTTAGGACTGGTCTTAAGACATACATATTCAGCCATGTAAAGAAAAAAAAACAAAAGCAAAATGACTTTTCTTCAGCTTGTATTTTTTTTCTTTTATTATTTTCTTTTTGAGAATTTAAAAAATCTTGAACTGCCACAAATCTTCACCTCTTCTCAAAAAACTCTCCCACAAATATACCAATGCATGCACACACACGTGACAAAAACAATTAGTTGTTGATAAACATGTACCACTGTGACATCGATCAATAAAGAGCATTATTTGTTTTATATGTTTTGCCTATTAAATCAAATGTTAGAGAACTAAATATACAAAATGCTTATCAGGCAACAGATGTTACAGATGACAGATGCAGGGAATACTCTTCAATCTATGTATAATCTAGGATTGCTTCTGAGCAAGAAATGAAAAAGGCATTCCTTTTCCGGCCATCCAGCAGCAACCAATTATCAACAGGATTTTAGCTTACTCATTTATGCTTAACCTTGAACTTTTGAGGACTTCAGGTTAAAAAATGCGGAACCTCAGCTAAAAATGCGAAACCAACAGGAACCCACACTGATTGAACAACAAAAAAAAAGTAAGCGCTCAATGTAACTCAGCCCCCTTTTCTTGAAAACATAAAGGTGTACCTTTGGGATGGGGAGAGCGTAGAGGAATTCATGTTCAGTCTAAACTCAGCACAAAGCACTAAGCTAACATAGCCTAAGAACATACATTCCAATCTGTTTAATTTTCACCTAATCAGCTCTAGATTAAAGACAACATCTGAAAAGAAAAAAAAATGTCCCTTTTAAAATTTTAATTCTACAGGTATTGCAATGACTTGTTTAATCTTGGGTCACTGATTTCAATCATCAATGTTGATATTAGAATTCAATTTTCCTAGCTTTTCTCGGGAAATCAACAAACAAAAAAAAAAAGAGTAAAGTTGGTGCCAGGCTTAGTCCAAGGATCAGGGAAATAAGGAAAATAAACAATCCTCTTGTCTATATCCCTCAATGTCTTGATGAATTTCTTTTCAAAAACAATGCTGTTGTCTCTTTGGGAACTGAAACTCCTACATCACGCAGTTTCTTTTTTTTTGATCACTATGATAAAACTTCTCAAAGATACATAGACCTGATTAAATATTAAGTTCTAGATATACAGGTAGTTATTTACAGAATTGGCAATGGCTTAGAGCCTTGCGCCAGTATGAGACAGTCTTGTGCCAAGCTTCAAAGTTTGAAGCTGAATCTAGATTGGCATGTTCAAAGCACTAGGTTAGGCCAACTCTCTAGATTTACAGAACATTGTACATGCAATTCCAGTATCAAAGTCTAGATAATACAGTTTAGCCAAACCAAAGACTTAATTTAAGCTGACAGATTAAAATCATCTGAAAAATTGATCAACAAATTTTTTTTTTTTAAATTAAAATTACAATTCTGCCTCGATAAGTTCCTTAACTATAGGTCGCTGATATAAGATTGCCCTCTGAGCTTTTGTATTTGCTTTCCTCATAAAGATAATGTCTTTTGAAAAAACCCCTAGTTCAGGTGAGTGACATGACAGAGTGAAGACCAAATGTCATGGCATCAACAGTCTGGAAATGATTTAGATCTATAAAATTACCCCACCCCACCCAATCCTCTCTTTAGCTAGTAAGATGACTGGGAGTAAAAAAAAAATGTAAAAAGGTTTTAAGAACAGCGCATAGTAAGTTTGTCTGAAAAGTTAGCAGAAAAGTGCAGCATTAGCACACTTGATTTATTTTTTCTCCAAATTTTTGTTTTATCTCCTATGAAATTTTTGCTACCCTTATGCGATGTGAAGAGGCACTACTAAACCTACACTAGGCCTATTATAAAGGGTGTGGCCATTCGCACAAAAGCAAAATTTTGGATTTAGTGATAACAATGAGGATTTCTGGAGCGCTTGTCATATTCAGGTAAAATTCCAGACCAAATCCAGAATTTCCTGAACTGTAGGCATGTCTGTCTTACTCTTCCCTTCACCCCCTCCTCTCCCCAATTTTTTTCCCACACACAGAAAACAAAATACATGGGCATTATTGTTTGCTTTGGAACTTTTATCACATCAAATGGAGCAATGGCAAACCTAAAAAGTAAACATATGCAAATTAAAAAGAAAAGGTCAGTTCTTACAGTATAGACAGTATAATGTTTAGTACACTGTAAAATGTTAAGTAGAATATGTGAAAAATTAACATCATACTTTCTCTTGATTATCCCACTATTGTGTCACTCACATATGAATTGAACTTGTTGACTGTGAAGTACTTGTTAATGATGGCCTGGTTACCATTTGATTCAACCAACTTAGAACTGAAGTCTGTAAAGTTTTTACCATAGTCCTGAAATTTGAGAGAAGTGAGTAAGTAACAACAGATACGCCAGTAATTAAAATTGTGCCTGCAGTTTACTTAACAACTAATATTTTTTAAAGAACTTGCGAAAGCAGAAGGAAAAAAATACATGATTATGATGATATCAAAAATAAGTCAACATTCACATTGGATACTTTACCTAGTTTTTGCTTAGAATAAGGAGCAAACAGAATCTTATTTACATTTATTATTATCAAATACAAATGTTGTTTTTAACATAAATTTTCACTTACATACGACACATATACAGAACTTTTGTCAGTTTCAGAAGAGTTCTTGGCCAAAGCCAGAATGACGTCACTGCCTTCCCCAGCCCAGTGGACAATCAAAGTGGTGTGCGAGTCGTTGCCTAAATGGGCCTAAAGAAGGAAAAAATCATAATTATTAAATGTTGAGTGGTTTCAGATGTTATTTTTTACAAAAACAGGCTTCTAGGGTGATTCTTAAGCAGTCAGTGAAGGTAAAATAATCTTGAGTGATCTCAGCATTTATTTCTTACAGAGACAGGTCTCTAGGATGATTCTTCAGCAGCAAAGGAAAAAATCATACAAGTTGCGGTTGAGTGGTTTCACCATTATATCTTGCATCAAAAGGCCTCTAGGGTGAAAGATTATATTATTGAATGGACTGAGACTTTCTCTTAAGCAATCAGTGAAGGGAAAGATCATAAACTTAATGTATTGTAAGAGTCATATGAAGGGAAAAAAGGTATGCCTACTCAGGGAAAACTCTACACCTTGGAGATGAATAGTCTCATTTTTAAATCGTACATTTCTGAGTAGCCTTTTAGATAAACTTTTGACAATTTTTGATTGGCTGGTTGAGGAATTGCATTTTTTAAGGCTACAAAGTTTTATATGCAGTTTTCTACTGCAAATTGTAAATCTGTGTTTTTGCCTGTGATCCTGCAAATCATGCAAATTTTATCGTCAAAATCATCCAATAAGCAAGCACAAATGTTTTACAGAGCATTTTAAAAAAAAAATGAGGACTATCTATTCTAGTCTTGCATTAGACATGAGAATCAAGAGCTTTTAACTATTATCATAATATCGATTGAACTAACTCATACAGGCCTAGATAAAGGTTTTTAAAAATTGAAATGAACCTTTTGTTGAAGTAAAAATTACAAATCAGAAAAAAAAAAAAAGATATTTTAAGTGGAGACAAAATAATCACAACTAAAGAATTTAACTGCAAACATTCCCACTTGAAAAGGCCATAATGCTTTTTTTTTTTTCAAAAAATGTTTTTTTACTTTTAATCTCTCTCTGTTCAAGGTGTCAAATAATGACAGGCCAATCAATTTTTCCTTATAAAATACTTAAATAGGGTCTGCAAGGTTAACCAACTTATAACTTTTATTTCACAAATACAGACTTGCTGCCTCCAAAATTTATATAATTTGTGATCACCAAATATAAAGTTTTAAAATAACAAATTAATTCGCAAATTTGGGCCATTTTTCAAAGGAGCTGGTCATGGATTCCGGGCACATGCATTCTTGGAATAATACCACTGTACAAGCAGCCTATTTAGGGTGCTTATCTGGACTGCTGATGATTTTGAATAAGGCTAAAGAACTAAAGCAGTAGGCGCTTTTTTGTTTCTTCCCACCCCGACTTTTTATATAGGCCTAGCTAGAGATTCTAGATCTAGCAATATTATACGAAAAAAGTGTCAAATTGTGTAGATTTTGTGTGAAAATAATAATATGTTCATTAAAACTTGGCCTGCGACCTCT
>BLXT01006199.1:564054-577347 GCA_019648995.1 Plakobranchus ocellatus | reverse complement strand
GTCAGGGGATAGAAACCAAGAAGAAATTTACAATATCAGAAATTCAATAAAATAGGACTCCACTGTATAATTTGGTTGCTGTTGTTGTCAGGATTTTCTCTGGTTGTGTTGATGCTTGCATATTTCCTCATTATTTATTGATTGATTTATTTTAGTCTCTTTCTATTTTACCTTTTGATGCAGAACAAGATATTATAGAGCCTAGTGATACAATCTGGGGAAAATCTGCGACAAGCAGGCAGTGTGATCTCTCAGTGAACAATTGTTAGATCTATGTATCATGCACACATCTGGGTCAGATACGGTTGACTTTTTTTTTTAACAAATGTTTAAGTTTGTCTGCAAAATTAGTGAGGCCCAAAAAATAAAAAAAAAAAAATGTTTTAGCGCTTTTCGTCTTGTTTGTTGTAACGACTTTTTATCTATTATTATAAAGTCTACTTCTTATGTCGTATCTTGTCTTTTATAATTTTCCACATCGGGTAACTCTCTCATTCTGCAATTTGTAATGTGTTCTTGAAGCACTTCTTCGTTTGTGAAGAGGCGTGCTGTGTGCATTTCTTTTGTGTATATTTATGTGTGTGCACCTTTGGGTGACAGAGAGAGAGAGAGAGAACGAGAGTAAGATAGAGATGTTGGATATGATAAGGCGACGATGGATACCCCAAGTTGGATGTGTACATGGATACTGTTGTTGTTGTTGTTATTGTTGTTGTGGATAACTTTGGATTTAATCATGTGCGTACCATTAAAAACTTTCTCTTTGATTGATCTGACGAGGTGTTTTTTTCCATTCTTATAGTTGTATAGTTATTGTTGTCATTGACTTATTGTGTGTGTGTTCGTGTGAGGTCCTTTTCAATGAGTGCCCCCTCCCCCCCCCCCCTGAGCTGTTTGTTTCATCCCTACTGTTATTTGACTCTTTGTGGGTGTAAATCAAGACCGGCCATTCTATTACCAATAATTATAGTACTGGTAATGCATGTGCTACTCTGAATTAGAAATACTGTCTGCTGTAAGTGACAGACAAGCTTTCTCATCGATTAAGAGTGACTCACAAGCACAGGTGCACGGCTTTCTCAGTTGAACCCTCAGAATATTGCACGACGACAGAACTATAATTATACTTCATTGTACAGGTAAAAATCTTCATCTAATTTATCAATTGTAACTTTAAAAATACAATAAAAAGAGAGGGCCGAATGGGGTTATTATAGTAACAGGATTTTATAGCTGTATAATTTGCATTGCACATTTTGAGCAGAAAAATGGTGATAGGATTTATTATCAGTATTTGCATTGTATATTTGATCACGAAAAAACTCGGCTTAAGCATATTGATGTACATGATACAAAAACAAAATAATTTTAAATACACAGAAAAAAGTAATTAATGTAAAAAGAAACCAGTCCTCTGTATACACTCACACTCGCACACACATACGCACACAAACTGATTGCCTTACTCTGACCACGTGATCTTGAGACTACATTGTGATCACTATAGACTAAGGTATCACAAATGTCCAATATAATCGGGGAAACCCCCAAAATAGGCTTATTTGTGAGGCTCAATAGACAGAAACTGAAATATCCTGAGAATACCCAATCTATTTTTAAGCGCACTAAAAAAAACTAATATCTGAAAGCTCATCAGGATCAAATTTCAGTCATAGTTCCACTTATTTTCTATACAACGCAATTAGAGCAACTAATTAAAATAATAAGACTATTGCAAAACGGGTTCGCGATTTGTTGAGCATGCTATTGAAGGTCTGATTGTTTTTCTTTTTCTTTTGTTTTGGAGTCTCACCTCTCTTTTCCTCCCTGCTCTCACCTACTCTCCCCCCCCCCACACACACACACAAAAAGCAAAAACAAACTTCACCTTTTTTTTCCGTGTTTTGCTAGGAATCTAAAAATAGACTCGGGTTTTCCAATTTACCTCGAACACGCCCATTAATGCAAGCAGGGCGTGCAGCTCACACTACTTCAACTGCAAGAGAATGTTTAAGAGAACACCGCTCTTCATTCTAACCTATGGATGGAGATGCTTTTCACACAGAGCCTCTTTACGGTTGTCCTCAGGTTTCATCGAAACTGAACATTACCCTCTAGAAACGATAAGAAGCAGGAGAATCGAGAAAAAAGGCATAAAATTGCCTCTGACAATCTGTAACCCAAACTTGCTGAAGTAATGTATACATTTCTTCGAGTTCGAATCCTAGGACAAGGACAATAAAAAAGAAAGCATTATATCTAGGTCGCCTGACATTTACAAACGATGCTGTTATGTTATATACAGTGTGTCTTGTTACATAGAACAAAGAGGTGCGGTAAACATGCCGTATTAGTTACCGCGCTTGTTGGCACTAGTATAGAAAGAGCCTTACACAGTATTCCTATTGAGCGCGTCCCATGGGTTTACTTTTTTATATAATAAATAACGTGGACAAAGAGTAAATGTGTTAACGAGCTTGTGTGGATAGGGGGCATATAATGTGGAACAAACTATCTTTCTTCGTTTTCTCTCTCTACCTCTCTCAACCTCTCGTCTTCTTAATCCTTCTCTAGCTCCTTATTTCTTCCTGGATCACTCTCTATCTTTCTCTCCAGATTATCCTTATCTTCTTGTTTTACCTGTCTTCCCCTCTTATTTCTCCTTCTCTCTCTCTCTCTCTCTCTCTCTCTCTCTCTCTCTCTCTCCCATAACCCGTTTCTCTGTCTGTATTAATTCATTTTATCTCTGCATAATCTATAAAACTTTCCATCTCAATTGCCATCGTCTCTTCGTGCTTTGGTCTCCCTCTCTTTCTTATCTCCCCTCTCTCGTTCTCTCTCTCTCTCTCTCTCTCTCTCCCATAACCCGTTTCTCTGTCTCTATTAATTCATTTTATCTCTGCATAATCTATAAAACTTTCCATCTCAATGGCCATCGTCTCTTCGTGCTTTGGTCTCCCTCTCTTTCTCTCTCCTCCCTCTCTCTCTTATCTCCCCTCTCTCGTTCTCTCTCTCTTCTCTCTATCTTTCTTCCTTTCTTTTTCACTCTCACTCTCCCAATCTCTCTCTCTCTCTCTCCCTCTCCCTCTCTCTTCCATCCCGCCCCCTTTTTCACTCTCAGAGAATCAGTGTGATGAAATTGTTGTCTCTAAACTTCTCCGCCTGTCTGCGCCAGTCGACAATACTGGCATCTCCCCAGATGACTTGTTTCCCCTTACTGTCCGTTAGGGAATTCCCTATCTTTTTGGTGCCTTTCCCAGGACCTGGGCCAGCGGGCACATTAAGAATCTGGGGGCCAAGACCTACTTTATTGTTGCTGTCGCTGCTACTACCACCACCACCACTGCTACTGCCTCCAGCGATTGGTGAGACGTTGTTGTTGTTGTTGCTGTTGCTGTTGATGTTCTTATCTTTGCGGTAGTTGCCTGGCGACGTGCTCGAGCTTATGTTGCTGGCGCCGCCATAGTAAACGCTGCTGCTACCACCACTGCGGATACTTGCATTGTAGATGCTGCTGCTGTCGTAGGTTGTGCTGTCCTCATCTGCGTCTGACGCCGGCACGTCACCGCCGTTATTGTTGCTATTCTGTTGGGCAGCCAAGCTTTTTTTCCTCACAAGAAGCGAGTCTACGTGTGAGGAATCATTTAGTGGAGAAAGGCGGCTCCGGTGGTGGTGGTGGTGAGTATTGCGGCGGTTGCGTCGTTTCTTGTAGTGGTGGTGATGCTGCCGCTGCTGCTGCTGCTGCTGGTTGTAAGAATCGCTAACATCATCCCCACTACCACTGATGTTACTGCTGGAGCTACCCGGCCCAGCTCTCCCTCTCCCCCACTTGTACATGCCCGAGAGACCGAGAGGTTTGTACACATACACAGAATCGTCCGTCTCATCCCCACTTCCGGTCCCAGATTTTCGAGAGTTACTCTCCAACCCGAATGGCCAATCAACCGGAAGTGGCTTGGGCGTACCGGAAAAGATAGCATCTTCATCTGACCCGAAACCAGGCCAATGATTTGCCCGCGAGATTTTGTCAGTGAAGAAACTCCGCCACCCATCTAGTGGAACATGGTCTTGACTGTTTGCGGTGATGTCAGACGACAGAAGATAGCTGGCTCGACTTTCATGCCTAGTCAATGATCTGTATGGATTTAAGCAAAGTGGTACCTGGGGTTTTGTTGTGATCTCGCTAAGGTTATTATTTCTACCAGATGCGAAAGATGCTCCTCCCTCATCCGGTAGGACGGACGTTTGCAACTCGTCCTCGTCTAAGAAGAAATTGTACAGAGAACGCAGCCCATCTGTAGGACAATCCGGTACCGATAACTCTAAATCTTTTTCTGCAGAAACACAATGATCTTCCTGGTCAGGGCGAGATTCCAAAGCTTTGTCTTCACCTGGGGCGGGCGGTAAGTCAGCCCGGGTTAGAACAGGCGCCCGCAGCAGACGATCGATCTTCCGAGAAATGTACTGATCTGTGCTGACATCACTGCGGTGCCTGAAGACCCGGCCACTCCTCTTGCTGCTGATCTCAGTCGCGCCGCTAGAGATGGTGGCCTCATACAAGCAGCGTGCTGCGTCTGTCGGACCCACGCCACGATCATCCAGCGTCGGGCGGCGGGGCGGGTACGTGGAGTACTGGTTCTCCTCTCGGTTCAGGCAGATGAGACGCAGATCCCATAGCTTGAGTTTGGTGGAAGGGTCGAGGTTCACCAACTCGCTGTGGTTAAAGCCAGGACAACAGCTGCCGATCTCATACATGGGAGGCGAGGTTACGTCCTCGTCCATAGAGTTATCAAAACCAGCTGGAGTGCAATCCTCGACAGTCATTGTTAATGGCTGGGGTTGAAATCCTTCAGAGCTTAGACCGCTTTTCTCTCCTAAACACAAACCAGAAGGATCGCAGGATGTGGTGGTTTTGGCTGCTTCGTTAGGCTCAGACTCTGTAGTCTCCGGAAAAACAATGGGCTTACCTCCCATCATGAAGATTATAGGCCTCCCGTAAATACTCCCGTCCACGGTTTTCAGCCTGTTTCTCAGGATGGCGGCGGGGTTGTCATTGAGCTTTCTTCCGGTGCCAAAAAGAGGTTTTTGCTGATCGTAGTAAAGGGCAGAGGAAGCGTCTGAATCGGACGAGACAACGCTTAGAAGAGATCCGTTGTAGATGTAGCTATCTGTGTTGTTATTGCCAGCCGCATAATGGGTGATATTATTCGTGTTCCGGTACGTTCTGCCCTTGAAGAAGTTATAGGTGAGACTGGTGGTATCGAACAGACTAACGTCTGAAGCGATATGAGGGAACGCGTCGTCTAGATCGTCTTTCTTCGTTGCTTGATCATTCCTGGAGAAGCGCGGGTCATCTGTCTCACGTAACCCCGAGTTGACACTCGTGACGTCTGCGTTGGTACTGTCACCCGGGAATACTTCTGATGCCCTGGCCCTGACGTCACTCGGCACGTCATAGACATGGTCATCATAGAGAGATGAAGCTTCAGCTAAGCTTTCGACGTCCTCTTCGATAATAAAGTCGTTATTATCGGTCGCACTTTTGCAGTCTACAGACGGTGACGTGGGCGGACTTCCGCAGTGACTACTGCCTGCTTCCAGTAACGGAACAGGAGGGAGCTGAGAGTTTGCTTCTCTTCTTTTGACGCCGTGCCGAGATGCCTGGCTGTCCAGAGAGTGGGTTGGGCTTTTGAGTTTGCTAGAGTTGCCCGTATCAGCATTAAGAGTGGCGCCATTGTTGCTAGTGCAAGTTTCAGTATCGATGGCTGAAGTACTAATACCCAGCGACTTTTTCACAGCACATTTTTTCGATTTCATGGCTTTTGTTTTGACTTTAGAAGTTTCTCCACCATCTTTATTCTCTTCTGTTACCAGGTTTTTCGTCTGATCTTCTTCATCTTGTTCCTCACGTCGCCTGCATCCATTCACAATAGTTCTAGCAGAGGGCAAAGTCCCAGAACTATATCCTTCCACGCCATCCCAGTGTCCAAACTGCAATGGAAACCTATCCAGTTTTCTGTCATCCTCGTCCATTCCGTTGCAAGTTTCTTCCTCCTTCTGTCTTTCCTTGTTTCTCTGGAGAGTCTCTATAAAATCCGAAGTTTCCCCCGGCTGGTGGTTGAGAAACATGACACTGTGCGCCATGTGGGGTGTGTCCGGTAAAGCGATTCTTCTCCTCCTCACAGCTTCCCAAGGCTCAAGGCGATTCTCTTTTCTATGCCGCAGCAGAGTGGGCGTCTCCATCCAAACTTCGTCTCGGCGAACTCCAGCCATTTCCGGACAAGGCTCGGGCGCAAGGATACTTGTGTCGCGTGTGAAGCGCAGAGATCGCGGCCTCGAAGACTCACCTGGGCTCTGCTTCGGGGGATTTCTCAACAAAGTCGCGCTGTCGTCTGCTTCTCCACCACCATCATCATCATCATCGCAGTCCTCATCAGCCGAGGCGGTGACCCACCCATCATCACTGCTGTCGTTCACGATGGCTCCATCACTGTTTCTTCGCAACAGCCTGTTTTTTCTCTTTCTCTCGGAGAAAAACCCGCCAGAGAGAGGCCTGACCGTATCAATGCCGCGTCTTCGGCGCATTGTGAAGTTGCTCTCGGACAGCTCGGCAGGGGAGATAATCGGCACTGTGACGCAGCCTCTTTGGGCGGGAGCGGGATTGAGGGACAGTTGTTGGTCCTGGTCGTCTTGGTTACAGCACGGAAGTCCGCAAGTGTGCCCTGGGGGATTGTGGGAGAAGTGGGGTACAGGCGGGGCGACTGGTTTCTTTGGGCGCCACCGCCACCGCCAACGCCATTTCATAATCTACATGGAAATATAAAGGAAAGGTCTGTTAGTCTTACAACATACCTGCTTTCAATATGGTAATACATGTTTTCACCGGCAGTCTTTGAAAATTTTCGTAGTTTTGCCTTATTAACAAATGTTTTAGAAATCAAATTTAAAAAAAAATTGATGTTAATTTAGTCCTCTGAAAGTAATTGTAATGGTATTTAAAAATCAGCCTCTTCATGCTTATGATTCTTTCCGGGTCTCAAATCTTTGTCACTGTAAAACGGCTGTAAAATTTAAACCTTAGAAATCATTCCATTATGGCCAATAAGAGAGTATAATTAGAACTCTGATTGGTCGAAACAGATTCTAGACCGCAAGTCACGTGAGGTGTGAAGACGATTAGAACTCTGATTGGTCCAAACAGATTCTAGACCCCCCAAGTCACGTGAGGTGTGAAGACGATTAGAACTCTGATTGGTCCAAACAGATTCTAGACCCCCAAGTCACGTGAGGTGTGAAGACAATTAGAACTCTGATTGGTACAAACAAATTCTAGACCCCCAAGTCACGTGAGGTGTGAGGACGATTAGAACTTTGCATGGTCCAAACAGATTCTAAACCCCCAATTCACGTGAGGTGTGAAGACGATTAGAACTCTGATTGGTCGAAACAGATTCTAGACCGCCAAGTCACGTGAGGTGTGAAGACGATTAGAACTTTGCAAGGTCCAAACAGATTCTAAACCCCCAATTCACGTGAGGTGTGAAGACGATTAGAACTCTGCTTGGTCCAAACAGTTACTAAACCCCAGGTGTGAAGAAGGCTCATTATTAACCTCGATATGGCATTATAAATTTATATAGAGACACTTCATTAAAAACATACAAACAGAGACTGAAAAAAAATTGGATCAGAACGAATGAACTGCAATCCGTAGTGCCAGTGATGTACACCTTGAAATCAAATGCAGAACCAGTGACTCGTAATCTAGAGGGTTGAGGGTTGGATCCCGGCTGCGTCCTTGGAGAAGACATTTTACAGGAAATTTTCTCAGTCAATCCGATTGTAAAATGGGTATCTGGAACGAAAGGCATAGATGTTGGCTCAGTAGCCACGCCCAGCGCTCACGGTTTACTCCTTGGGGTTCGAGGCTGTAACAAAAAAATTACTGCAACTATGTTGACAGCGTTAGGATAGACAGAAAAAGCGACGTTATTTCAGTCAAAGTCAAAACTTTCATATATTTTGTTCGAAACAATCAGAGTAAAAAAACACGCCCTTTGCGAGTAGGCGCTAAGCATCGTATCTCTTCAAACATAAGCTTACATAATAAAAAAATAAAGCAAGTTCCTATCATTAGGCGAAACAAGAAAATATGTTTCCTATTCGACGCTTGATTATCCAGTATTGAAACAAGAGGATTTTTGTGAGCAAATGCAAGTTGTGATAAACTTGTTGGAGCACACAGTCTAGATCCAGATTATTAAATCGCTTGGTAATAAAACAATTCAAAACCCACGTCAATAAGAGAGTTCAAAAGGACACCAAGATGGTTGGTTCATGATACAGAACTACCTAATCTTTGACATTGATTTTACCCGTCTCCGTTCACATCTTCTTCTCCCACTCAAGGTGAAGAAAATAACTAATCACGTATGAAAATAGATCCGTATTTAAACCATATACAATTGAAGATGTACATTTTAAAATACTGTTTTCTTAATTGCAAATCCAATGTGTATTTTGTTTATGTAGCATGAATTTTATCACTAGACATCAGTGTGTTATTGCGAGTCACCAGTCTCTATAAAGACCGAACCAACTGACCTGTTGCTGTTCCTTCCATATTATGAGACGTGTTGTTTTTATATTATACCTTTCATTCTTGGGAATGTTATAGTTCCACTGAAGTAGCCTCCTATCCAAGTGACCGCTACAATTTTGGCGGGTTTCTCAACAGGTACCTTCTATGAGTATGTCTTGTATGAAAATTATGATACTCTTGGGGAGTCTGCTCGTTTCTCGCTTCCTGTTTCCTTTTACTTTCACTCTCAGTGCCTCTGTACAGAACGTTCGATTGGGAAGAATTTCATGGCGTTTGTTGGTCCCTCTCACCATTTCTATCTCTGGGCTAATCAAATCAACCATCAACAAGTGAAGTGGAGCTCTTTTGCGAGGGCTTGAAATCCTGCTATCATCTAGTAGTAGTGCTGCCGCCATGTGCATAAAACAGAAAGATTTCTCTCTCTCTCTCTCACACACACACACACACATACAAACACTACACTGTGTTCACTTACTTTTTTCATAGGTAAGGTGGCACAAAGCAGAACATGCGATGGGCTTTACAAAAGCACAGTTTGCGTTGGATGTTTGTCTGTCTGTAGCTCACCCAAACACTCTCTATGCTATAGACTACTTCGTAGACTATTATTGTACAAATAAAGCGCTTGTCATACTTCCCATAACTTTGAACATAGAAAGGGAAATTTCTTCGCCCATTAGTCTAAATATGTGGGAAAAAAAGAAGTGGGGGGAGGGGAGAGAGAGAGAGAAAGAAAGAGAGAGAGAGAGAGAGAGAGAGAGAGAGAGAGAGAGAGAGAGAGAGAGAGAGAGAGACTTTGGTTCTAGAATTTTTTTTCCTGAGTTGTCTAGGCATATTAAAAATATATGTCTATGTATTGATTTCCAGGCCTTGATTTTAAGATGGGCAAACAGGAAAGAATCTGGACCAAAGGCAGAATTTATTTTGAGTACAATTTTATATTATGAGAAACCCATTGCAAATACAAAAGTCGCCAATTTTAATTGATATCGGTTTGTATCGACAGTCTTAATTTCAATGAACCGCCGTTTTAGCCTTTTTATTCCTAAATAAAAATTTTATTCCAAAACCATAAAACTATTTCACACTTACTCTTGTATTACAATTTTTCTTATTTTTTGGCTGGGATCAAATCAACCTATTTTAGGACATCATTCAGAGGATGACCAGCACGCATTGTTATTTATTTATTTATTTATTTTTTTTGGACACCACTACCTCACTTACTGTCCTCAAAATTTATCGTTGATATGTTTTACCTATATAAGCCAAGTTATACCCTCCAAGTATATGCAGTATTAAAAAGAAGAAGTGATGAGGATTTTAAAAGTAAAAAAAGGCACTGTGTAGACTGGATACAAATGTGAGAACAGTCAAGATTTAAAAAAGAACAGGGTTAGGCTTGCCTTTCTTGTATTATATATTTTTTTCCGAAACATCGGCTAGGGCTTTGTCTGTCGAAACAATATCAATGCTATCGTTATATTTTGAAAATGACGAGATTGGTCTATGACACTTTTTGAGTCAGAGTTTTTAAGAAAAGAAAACAAAACAAAAAAATGTTTTTGATACTCCACATATTTCATTTGTTACATCAAAACAAGTAATGATTACTGTTGCAATTAATTTAAGTTGGAGTATTTCGCAATCTAATGGCACCTTCTTTAACAATCGCTTAAACAATCAGAATTAACATTGCAATGCAAACCAGGATTGAATATCTTAAATTTTAACTATGCAGGCAACATAGCATCTTTGTTTTCAATACATTAATCCTACTGCTACATCGTCAAACCCAATCACTTCTAGGCCACCTACTACCATTAGTACCCGATGCTAATGCCGATACATGTAATACTTCGCTGCTGCGGCTGCTACTGCTACCACTAATAGTAATACTACTGCTACTGCTATTACTACTACTTCTCCTGCTGCTGCTATTACTACTGCTACTGCTACTACTACTCCTGCTGCTGCTATTACTACTGCTACAGCTACTACTACTCCTGTGGCTTTCATTTACTAATCCTCCTGTTGTTGCCCCTGCTAAAAGTCTATGGTTAGTATGCCAATACATTCAGGGTTAGGAGGAAAAAAATGCAAACAATTTTCATTCACTTTTATTTTTTATTTTAATTTGCATAATTTTTTTTTTAATTAGAATAATGAGTTGCTTCTCAATCAATGAAATTCAATATGACAAACACATTACCATGATGTAACTTTATGATAAAGACACCAACGTATTGGAACAGTATGACAAAGAAATCAACATAATGGAACAATATGACAAGCACATTAACATAACGTACACAAACATTGCTGCTGCTGATTTGATTTGGTTTTTGTGCACACAGCCTGTTCACAGGGTGATCTCAGGCTTTCAGGCCTCCGTCAGGCCAAGGGGTTGGTGGCATGACAGAGGGATCCCTGCAGATCTCAGGGCGGGCCAGCTATCCACTGAGCCATCAATGCCACTGATGATATTAAAGTTATTGAAAATGACAAGTGTTATGATGATTATGTCGTAACAGAAGTAGCGCTGTTTCTACTCATTCAGTGTGATGATGATGGTGATGAAGGTAACAACGATGATAAGATGATTGTGATGAAGGTAATGATGATGATAATTGTAATGATTATGATAATGAACAAGGCTAATGAAGGTTAAGGACTTCTCTGTAACAGATCTCGCTGCACTGTGCACTCAAAAGCACAAAAATTGAATAGTAAAATATGAACAATACAATCTTGTTATAGGCTACAGTAATAATTATGTACATTATAGTATTTCATACTAGATTATAATATTTACAAATAAACAAAATATATTTAAGAGCCAAGTTTTATGTAACAAAATCTTTAAAGGTGTCCATATACATACACAATATAAAATAGCATAAAGATGCATTTTGTCGTGTACACAGCTCACATTAAGATTGAAATGTTTCGGCATAAAATATATTGACAATGACTCCTCTCTCAAACCCCTGCTAAAGACTGACATCTCTCGCATTTTCCCTTCGCTACCTCACGTCCCTGCATTCCGTTTAAAACTTTCAACAACTCCTCCCTCCTCTCTTCCTTCCTCTCCCCTCCCTGCCCCTGCAATGAGTAATTACAACTTTCACGTTAAAAAACCCCATCTGCTTTTTTTGAAACTCGGGCACTTCTGAAAAATATTGCTAGTCTAACTCCCACTCTCAGGCTCTTTTTCCTCCCTCTCAATTAAATTCTCTGCATTCACTCATCCTGTAGCAAACTGCACTCACTACACATTCACCCTCTTCATTCTCTCTCTCTCTCTCTATCTTTCTCCAACTTTAAATGAAGACACTGAGAAAACACAAGCACTCGGAGAGTCTTTCTTTCAACTACAGTTCTTCTACCATGTGTCCCCGATCTTTCGTTCTTTTTCTCTGTTCAGGAAAAGCCCCGTGTTCTGGCCCAATTCTCCACTTTAGGCAGCAGGATTTGTAATCAAAATACCCCAAAAAAATCTACAACTTGAAAGGCGAGGGTTAAAAAAACAAAAATAAAAATGTTGCGGGCAAAAGTCCTGAAAGAACATGCCTGTGCCTGTAGCCTACATGAAAATGTGTGCTACAGTGTACATTGTATTGCTATCGCAACAGAAACTTTGAGTGCTCCCATGTACCTCGACAACAGTGAGATAGGTTTAATTGAAAGAATATGCGTGTGTAAATGAAAATGTGTCCTCCCATGTACTGCTACAGCAACACAAGCCATTGATGTATTTGAAGGAACATGCGTGTGATAATGAAAACATGTGCTGGTTTGCTAACAATGTATTCCTACAGCAATACAAGCTTATGATGTACTGTATCTGATGTTACAACTTGATTGCAGTCCTATCTCTAGGGTCTCATGTCAAAACATGAAAAGTAGAATTTAGACTATACATGCACTACTAAATTGTGATGTCCATATATAAAATACATGTACCGCGACATATTTCTCGTGTGATCAAGTTGTCACAGCTGCTCAAAGTATGAAAATAGAATAATACTTCAAATTTTTTTTTCAAATAAATGAAATGAAGTTGAGGCAGATTGCTTGTTGCCACGACATGATGATGGATCAGGATGTGCAAAGTGTACAACTGCCACTGCCAGGATACTTTACTCACGTAAAACTATACAGAATTTGCCCTAGGTGGATATGTGTAATGGTACAGGCATAATAGTGGCTTTGTCTAACCGGGCTAATTGGACGGTGAGGGAGAGCTGGTTGCGAATATAACAAGGCATGGCGGTGCTGTGTACTGCACATGATTTTTGGTATAATCATAAAGTCTACAGAGCCTGGCTTAAACCTCAACGCTCAAGACCTCACGTCACCCCCCACACACACACACACACAGGCGAGAGCTATTTATCTATACCTACTCACCTACAGGCGTGTATTACTCATCCACATAAAAACACACACACATGTACAGGAGAGTGCTGTTCACCCATATCTACATACAGCGAGACGTGAGTTATTCACCCAGATACACACACACACACACACACACAGAGGTAAGTTTGATTCACCTTCCATAGAAACACATGTCTGAACTACTGTGCTCTTCACCCATGAATCTTAATGTGCTCGAGTCTTTTGCACAAACACATCAGCCACACCAAACACATCGTGTCATTTCTATAACAACTTTCTACTCACTC
>BLXT01006199.1:499842-509905 GCA_019648995.1 Plakobranchus ocellatus | reverse complement strand
AAAAAAAAAAAGAAAGGGCATTGCTTTGTTTAAGTAAGTTTATCTTTAACATAAGATTTATTCACCAGCTTTTTCTTTTGACTGGATTCTACTGTATATTAATTATCGCTTTTCATGAAATTTTCAACACCTCCCGATAAAAATCAGTTATGTTGTTTTTAATTCATTCGCAATGTCTACGCGTAAAAAATGAGTCTGGCACAAACGTACAAAAAAAAGAGTTGACCACACATCGCCTGCATGGCCTATAAACTAATTGAAAGGGCTTATCATAATTCATACGTTCTTCCTATTGCACCTACTGCCTTAGCAATAAAAGCTTGTGTAGTAACAAAAACTACAAGAATGCGTCACTTACACTGCACGGAGACCAGCGTGGAGCCAACCAAAGGGCTATTCAGGTTTAACTCGTTGGAGACGAGGCACGAGTAGTTGGCCTGATGGTCAGTCTTGTCCAGTGTGATGGTTATTGAGGAATTGGTGGTCCCTCCAACTGTCGTGGCCTCCTCAACCTGCTGGACAGCTGGAGATAATGGATGGAGAGTGAGTCAAGGAGAGGGAGCAAATGAAACGTTGGGATGAATAAAAGAAAAAAAAGAGTCACGGATATATATATATATATATATATATATATATATATATATATATATTTGTTTGAAGTAAGTATTGAGGAATTGCATTGTTATCATTCCATTGAATGTCATTGCTTTTATATCCTTGTGATGTAAAAAAATATGAATGAACCATGTTACTTCTATTATCGTAATCTCAATGCATATAATTTGTATATCATCATCACCATCACATCTCTTTTGTCCCCCCCCCCCCTCCCTAATCCTTCTCCTCCTCCTCTTCTTCCCCTCCTCATACTCCTCCTCTTCTTCCCCTTCCCCTTTTCCCTCCTTGTTTTCCTCCCTTTCCTCTTTCGCCACATCTAAATTCTCCTCCTCCTCCTCCTCGTCATCGTCATCCCCATCATCAATATCACTACCATGGCCAGTGCATAAGAATACTTGTGTCATCATTATCATCTTCTCATTGTCACCAATACCGTCCTTATCATCATAGTCTTTTTAAATTAATGGCGTTATCGAGATAGTGATCATCATCATGACCATCACACTAACTACCACTACCATCATTATCATCACCATCTATACCATTATCATAAACGTGGACATTACTTTTCTTCACCTTTACACCCCTCTCTCCAATCCTTCATCATCTTCAACACTATCACTATTTATGGACGATACAATTTTTCGCATCCTTTTTTTTCTGTCTGACCAACGTCTTCTTCTCGGTACCCAATCTAAAACAGACATAGCGATCACATGCCTCCACTCAAACCCGCTCTCACTTAACCTTATACCATTTGGCCTAGCAATCCTGTCTATCAAATCAAGCCAATTTAGTTGGAATATCGTGCTATGCAGTATACAAGAGATTCGGATGCTTTCAGGAAATGCTACATTTGATACCAAACACCACAGTGAGGGCACCATTATGTATTCATTGTAAAAATCATATGATTGTTAAATGCTACATTTGATACCAAACACCACAGTGAGGGCACTATTATGTATTCATTGTAGAAATCACAATGTTTGTTCTTAATCTAACTGTTCTACCATGCCGATCTTCACCTGTACTGATATTCCCGTTCTTGAGCCAGGTCATGGTTGGAGTCGGGTTCCCTCCCGTGGAGGAGCATTTGAACGTGACGTCATCATTCTCTGTGTACACTGGGCCTGTCCTATCGCGCGTAATTGTGGGTTGACCGGGAAACACTGGGGATGAAAAAGCAGGTCAACCGAAACCATCAATGCGCGTCAAAACCAAAAACATGATGACAGAGAATTTCGTGGCATTGAGTGATGCTTTTGGGTGTGGGAGTGGGGGTTCACATTTACAGGGCTTCTTCTGTGGCCTCAGCCTTTTTGGCTCACTCTGAGCCAGGCGTTGATGCAAAAGTTCGTAACAGCGGCTAAAGCATCCTATTAATGTAAGGCTAATTCTAACACAAACTGCATTTTTATCGTACCCATTACAGTCAATGATCATCTTCCGAGTGAGCATAAACCGATACCCATCTATTTCCCTTAATTGATATCCACAACACAGAAGATTTGATTTGATTTATGTGTATTGCCAGTTGACAAGCTGATCACACGCTTTCAGGCTCCCCGTCAGGTCATACCGAAAGTAAGAAAGGCAGCACATCGAGGAAGAGAGTGAGTAATGAATGGACGAAGGCTGAGAAAACTTAGAATGGATGAGCTTAAATAGCTGGCACAGGACAGGGTGGAATGGAAGAAAGGTTGTTGGCTTCTTATGTCCTTTACATTGTTGCGGATAATAAAAATATAGTTTAATATATAAGTGTCAGAAAACAACGAAGGAAATAATACTTTACCAGCTAAAATCTTTACTTACCGAGGAAAACATCTCACCTTGACTTTGCCTCAAAAGGTGACTCGTGCCTCAAATTCGTGGCAGAGCGAGATGTTTTTGGGGGTGGGATTGGAGGTTTACATTATAAGGCTTCTTCTGTGGCCTCAGACTTTTTGGCTCAAGCTGGGCCGGCCGCTGAAGTTAGACTGTAGTTAGTGACTGTTTTCCTTATTATTCATTTTACATTAATGCTAGGCTACCCAGAAATCTTTTGGATCTTAAAATTCACACTACCCTTGTTGTGCTTCGTGAATTCTGATCTTCATGTTTCGCAATTTTAACTGAAATTAAGCAGGCGATTGAAGCAAACAGGACTTACGTAGAACTGTAAGAGTTGCGGTCTGAATGCCCGCGTCCTTGGTGCGGCACGCGTACTGACCGTTGTCCTCCCGCCTCACGTCTGTTATGACCAGGTCGTAGCGGTTGATGATGAAAAAGCGCTCGTTTGCCTCAAACCGGTCACTCTTGACGAAAAGTATTGTCGTGTCTGACTTGCCTGGGAAAGTAGAAAATTAAAAAAAAATGTTGTGGTGGTCAATAGAGTCGACATCAGACCAGTTGCCAAAAGGGGGACTCCAAAATGGTGTCACGTTTTTTTTACTGCATTTTGAAAAAAAAAAAATCTGTAATTACAAAATGAAAAGCCCAATTATGTACCAGTGAGGTATAATTCATGCAGAGTTGGATAGCAAGAGTAGATCCATGTGGAAAAAAAAATTGGTGTGTGTCTCTTCACTTGATGGTGAATGAGCTTTATTTGTTGATGGGTGACCACTTTTTAGTGATTTTGCCATCATAGTTATGGACGAAAGTTATTTGGTTAATTTACACAGAAAGGATGCATCCAAAACATTAAAAACTGAAAGCATTACTTCTTTTGGCATTAAACACACAAAATCTAAATTTATGTCTTGTATGTTCAACTTTTAAAATATGGCACTTAACAATAGCAAACCCTCATCATATTTTTCGTTTTTAACCTCGTTCTTAAAAAAAACAACGGCCATTTCTTTACACGCAGCCTATGCATTATTGCAAGAATAATGAATGGAGATTTTTAGGGTGAGACCTTACCGACACACCTCTGTAGATAAGCAAATGTCACTTGATTATAGATTGAGAACTAGACTAGCCATGCGGAGGTTTGGTGTTACATAGAGATGGGACAACGTGAAAGAAGACAACATATAGTAAGGAGAGATTCAGAGGTAGATTTAATTGAGAGGTGTACGAGAGACATAAGCAAAATTTGAAAAATGAATGCACGGACTCAGAGATGGGGAGAGAGAGAGGGAGAAAGAGAGAGAGGGAGAGAGAGAGATTTTGAACCAATTCAAGGGAAGCAATCGCGCGCTACTTCGCAATTACCATAGTTTCTTGAGTCACTTCCCTTACTACACAACTGCAAACTTATCGGGAAACTCCTAAGCAGGAAACGCGAACCTTTCTTTAGGATAAAGACAGAACTATCGGGTACTGCAGTGATAGGAAAATTGAAAGTCTGTATAGTGGTAACGTGCAATCTCCATGGCAGGATGGTCGTCCTTTTTCATTGATCCCGGCTAAATAACTTGCGTCTGTAGTTCTTTCCAACGTCTAAACTGTTTCTGATTATACAGGTACAATCCATTTATTATTAGGCCTTGCTAAGAATCTTGATACGTCCACAGAAACACAGTAGCAGCATGGCGTCGGCGCGGAATAAATATTAAAATCAATTTAACTCCTTCCTTTAAAATTCTGAAGCTTTTAGCTTAAAGTTTGCGTCAAATTAAAAAAAAAAAAAATTGTCTTAAATTTGTCCGTATCATCAACATGTTGTTTGACATGTTCTGCAGATTACCCTCCTCCTCCTCCCCCTTCCTCCTTCTCCTTCTTTTCTCCATCTTCCCTTCCCCTTCTTCTCTTATTGGGCCTCCTCCATTTCTCTCACCCCCCTCCTTCTCTAACCGTTACTCTCCTTTTCTTTTTTATCGATATTATCACAACCATCGGCATCGTTATCATTGCCATCAGCTTTCATAATATGACGATCATCACTACCTTCTCTGCACACACGTTCATGTGATAGCGTCACTCACCTTCCACATTCTTGACCCAGATAATGTTCGGATCCTCCACATTGAGCCTGCACGTGAAGGTAACATTCTCCCCCTCCCTGGCACTTGTGGTCGCAGGTCTCTGGAGCCACTCCACTGCCTGGCCGTTGGCGCCTGGTTAGACGAAAAAACAGGTGCAGATTCATCAGAATAATGGTACTAATAAGTACGATTCCCATAATGATCATACTCACAATAAAGATACTCATAATATTATTAATACTCGTAAAGCTATACTCATAAATATAATACTGAATATAAGAAAAATATTCGCATAGATTCAAATACATTTATTAACAGAAAAAAAAATAAGAGAAACAGTAATACAGTCAAAACTATCATCACTCGTGATAAAAAAAGATACATCCACGTGCAACAAAATATGATCAGCTAGGCCAGATCAACAACCACGCTAGTCAGTTCTAAGTTTCATTTCATAATCCACATAAATTCTGACTCACTCTCATGCTTGATATAAAACACCTTGTAATTATACAATCGACTCATACTGGACAGACAAGCATAGACGCACACTCATAAAACAAAACCAAACAAAACGGTATTAAGTTTCAAGCGCAGAGAAGCGCATGTCAGAATTCACTGTCCCAGGTCGGGACTTTTGGCGGGAGTTATGCAACAGTAAGGGGTTTGATAATGAGGCAGCCGACACTGACGAGGTTTCATGTTACAATCACTGATAGCGAAGCTCCGACTAGGCTTAGGTAGCTTTTTAATCTGATTCTGTATACAACACAGTCATTTTCATTTATGATTTCAATTAAGGAAAAAAAAATTGAAAAAGGAAAAAAAAAACAAAGAAACATTGGTTTGATCTGCACTGGAGTGATGTAAACACCTGACTGTGACCTGGACGTTTATCTGTGAGTCTGATGTTGCGATCTCGAGTCCCGCTGCCAACGTCTTGGCTTAATATCGTCCTGAAAGTCTGAGATCACAGAATCAAACTATATTTATGAAGCCCCTCCAACCATGATGTAAAAAACCCCCACAAAGTGACTACCTATTTGAGCAACTGATCGAGCAACTATTGAACTTATCTAGCGGCACGCCAAGCAACCATCAAACCACTGACTAAAATGTCAAAACAAGTGATGAAACAAGCCCGTTGCATTGAACTAATCACCCAAGCAACTACCCAATCGAACATCCAACTAACCAAACGGCAATGCAACCAATTAATTAAGTTGGTGGCATTCTAGATAGCAAACCTGCCCTGAGATCTGCAGGAATTCGTCTGACACGGATTCGAGCCTCGCCACCGGCCTGACGGAAGACCTGAAAACCTGAGATCACCTTGTTGTGGAAAGTCTATATATAAACAAAAACTGAACCTAACTAACTTTACTATCACACCAATCCACCAACCAACACATCCAATTACTTCCCGGAACCGCCATCACCAATAACAGCACGCTCTATTCTCCCCCTCCACTCCAAAGCCTCTCAAGCTAACGGGATTTCCCAGTCCGTCTGGCCTCAGACGAGCACCAGGCCAGAGGAAATGGACCTGTGAATGTGGCGAGTGAGCACTAGATCTACCCGGGGAGGAAACAGGTCTCACTACAGAAAACTCTGATGCAGGAAACATTGGGGGTGCTTTGCTGGACTAATCAATATGTATTTGCATGCTACTTTATGTGTACGGTAGCATAATAATTATTGCCTTTGGTAGGGATTTGGTTGGATCCACTAAAATATTATAGGGCTCTGCTGCTCGAGAAGGGACTGGTAGAGAGGGGTGAGGTGGAGGAAATAGGGAAAAGAAAAGTTAGAAGGAAAACCCAGTGGAAGATGAGAGTAAAAAGAATATTGACTTAAAATGATATATTTGTATCTTTCTATATCGCACACTCGCTGCATCTTTCTGTCTCTTTCTTCGCCTCCCTCTCTCATTCTTCGTCTCTCTCTCTCTCTCTCTCTTTCACTCTCTAACTCTTCTCTCTTTTTCTCTAATTCTCCATTCTTCTTCATCTCTCTGCTCTCTTTTTTATTTTAATCTCTCCCTTTCTCTGTCTCTTCCTCCGTGTTTCGCCATTTGACTCTCATTCTATCTCTCTCACAGTCTTTTTTCTCTGTCTATCTTCCGCTTATTTTACTTTCTTCTACCTCTTTCGCTCCTATTTTTCTCTTTCCCTTCCTCTATTTCCCCTTTCTTACATCTCTCCTTCTCTCAGTCTATTTCTACTCAGTGTATATCTATTTCTTTACCCTTCTCCCTCTCTGTCATGTACATACACACACACACACATACCATCTCTTCTTTCTCTCCCTCCCCCTTCCCTCTCCCATCTCTCTCTCCCTCTCTCTCTATTTTCTTTTTCCATGTTGTATCAACTTTCCACTGAGCATCTCTATCATCACAGCCCTCTACCTCAGACCACCCAGCGGGTGAGTATGATTACTTTCTGGTACCATAAGGTCGCTTACTCATTAAAACTTAATCGCCGGTCACCACAGTCCGATGATGGTCAGTCTTAATGGTCACTCGGGGTCAAACTGACCCAGACATACGATACGTAATATATTTTGATTAACATTATCTGCATATAAATGAATTACCTCTGCCTGTTATAACGTCCTTTTTTTTTTTTATTTCTGGCTGTAAATTGTTGTGTCAGTTAATCTTCTAGATTCCATTTCTCTCTCTCTCTCCCTCCCTCCCTCCCTCTCTATCAATCTAGAAAGATAGATGGATGGATGGATGGATGAATAGATAGATAGATGGATGGAAAGATAGATAGATGGATAGATAGATAGATAGATAGATACATACATACATACATAGGATAGTATTGATAGATGATTAGCTACATACATGCAAAGATAAAAAGGAAGATAGATAGTTCGATAAATAGGCTGACAGATTGATGGAGAGATAAACAGATAAACAGTCGCAGAGAAAATGAAAGGAAAAGTTTGTGTAATATACAGAGAGAAAGAGAGAGAGAGAGAGAGAGAGAGAGAGAGAGTGCGTCAGACAAAGAGACAGAGAGAGACAGCGAAGATTGAGACAAACAAAGACAGAGCAGAGAGAGCGAAGAGAGAGTGAGAGACAGACAGAGAAGAAGAGAGAAAGAGAGGGAAAGACAGACAGAGAGAGGGACAGACAGAGAGCCAGACAGACAGAGACAGAGAGAGGGAAAGAGAGAGAGAGAGAGAGAGAGAGAGAGAGAGAGAGAGAGAGAGAGAGAGAACTTTTAAAAACGTATGCAAACATCGTGAGAAAAAAAGAGTTCTGGAAACAATTGCCAGTTTGAGTGGGTAAACACAAGAGAACTCTCCCCCCTTCTATACTATAGTTGTGAGTGGACTATGAACGTAGTGGCCATCACTTCAGTTAAAACATTACAATAGTTTCTCTTCCCTCCTTAATAGCCCAGGGAGAGTTGTCTCTCAATAGGCGCACATCATTAGGCCTAATTCATCAAAACGTTGCCGTGACTATATGGAGCCAGACGGGCAATAGTACGATGATTGGTTGGGTTTGCCTGTGGATGTGTATGGGCGGGTGTCTCGGGGTGCACTGGTTGGATGTACACAAAGGGGAAGGCTAGAGGATGGAGTTTGAAGTTGAAGACTGAGAGTACAGTAAGAGAAAATAAACAGACTAGGAGAGAGAGAGAGAGAGAGAGAGAGAGAGAGGGAGAGAGAGAGACAGGCAGGAGTAAAGAGGAAAGACAAAGAGGAGGGAGGCAGAAAAGAAAAAAAAGAACTAAAAAGATAGAGAAAAAGGTAGCCAGAGAGCGAGAGAGAAAAAGAGAAAGAGAGAGAGAGAGAGAGAGAGAGAGAGAGAGAGAGAGCGTGCCATACAAAAGGAATGAGATGGAAAGGAATGAGAGACAGTGAGAAGATGGAGTGAGTAAGAGTAAACAAAAGAAGAAAAGAGGGGAACACGGAGGTCAATGAAAGAAAAGGAAACTTCAATATTTCACTAGCTGTTTGTTGTTTTTTTTTTCAAGTACACGTTTCCTTTATTCCTCGATTTCTGTATCTCTGTCTCTGTCCGTCTGTCTGTCTGTCTGTCTCTCTCTCTCTCTCTCTCTCTCTCTCTCTCTCTCTCTCTCTCTCTCTCGAAATTTCCACCTTTTTGTCAATTTCTTTTCCTCTCTCTTCAATATTATAATTTACTATATTGGCTATCACTTCTCTCTCTCTCTCTCTCTCTCTCTCTCTCTCTCTCTCTCTCACTTTCTCTCTTTCTCGTCCCGCACACAGCACTGAGCCCCCAACGACATCTGAAAATGAATGCCAGAACGCCAGACAATATCCAGGCACCGCCATCAGTTCCCAGCCCCAGACGCAGAACCAGTTGTCCAGGACTCCAGGTCTGAGCCTGAACTATGGAGAATAATGCATATTCTGACAGGTCAGGGGACTTTTTGTGGTGGCCGCGTCGGTAATTAGCCTTATGATCTGAGCCAATCTATTATCGTTCCAATCCAGACCGCTCAGCCTTATTGCATGCTTTAGTATATTTGTATCTCTGTCCGTCTGTCTGTCTGTATGTTACTCTGTCTCAGCGTGTGGAATACATTGAATGAGCGAACTGGATATTCCCCACAGTGAGGTTTACATCCGTGATGCGATTTCATTTTGTTTCATTCTCCTCTATCTCCTCATCTTTTCCTTGCCGCCTTCGTTTTCCTCCTCCTCCTCCTCCTCCTCATCATCATCATCATCATCATCATCATCACCATCTTTCATCGCCACAAGCATTATCTCCATCACTACAGTTATCATCATCATCATCATCATCATCATTGGATAACCATAATCCACATTGGATCCTATTCACTGCAACAAAACTGCCTCAGCCTCCCCCACCCCTTATAGCCACCACTACCCTCCCTGTTATTTATATTTCCCATATCCAAAGTAAGAATTTCCCCCCCCCCCCCCAAAAAAAAAAATCCCCTCACATACACGCAAAACAAAACAATTAAGAACAATTTTTTCCTCCTTTCCCTCTTCCCTGCCTTCTTTCTTCATCACAATCGTTGCCACACTCAATCTAAACTAACACAATTTTCTACGTTCAGCATTCTCCCTCACGCACGCATGCGCACACTCGAAGCCCCGTACGTTCGGCCGCTCACCCTTCCGTGATCTTTACTGGATCACGTGACCGGTTGCATGAGCATGCTGGGAAACCAAGCAGAAAACAATGTCACGTGATTGAATGGACACCAGGGGCGGTCCCCCCCTGGCACAATGGGGAACTAGGATGCTGTTAGAGGGGACTTGGTGCCCGCTAGGAAATTATACCAGTCCTGGATTAATCAGATAGTCAAACTATTGTCACAGTGCTCTGAAAGTGGGGTGTGAAAAGAGATGCTCATTTTTTTGGTTGTTATTATTTCGGCATCTGCACTTTCTCTTACTCTTACTCTCTCTTTCTCTCTCTCTCTCTCTCTCTCTCTCTCTCTCTCTCTCTTTCCATTTTCCTATGCTTGAGTCAATCCACCAGCGCCTCTGCGATATGGAGGGCC
>BLXT01006199.1:265471-277272 GCA_019648995.1 Plakobranchus ocellatus | reverse complement strand
AAAAAAAAAAAGAAAAATGGAATGAAACAGAGATTATTTTGATTTCTCCCTCAAACTGGCCATTTTCTTACGCCCTGATTCACAACTGGGTGAATTTTCCACGGCAAAGTAGCCCCTCATACCTTTCGGAGGGAAGATTACTTAAAAGAATTTGGAATCTATAGAAATATCTGAGGCTTTGTACAGTTTCCTTTAAAAAAATGTTTCTTCATATACTCAGTTAGATTTTTAATGGATTTTTACCTTCGCTTTAATTTCTTAAGCTGCTGATAAATAACGATTTGTGAGAGAAAAGAAGGGCCAGAAACCCTGAGATCATCGATAAATAGTGGACAGGGTGTACCAATTTCCAACCAATGATCCTTGTGTCATAGAAATTGATATGAATACCAAGCTGCATGCTGCAACTGGCACCTTCAACAGGTAAAGGCGCTTAGGTCAAAACCATACTGGAGGCAGAAGTTCACATGTCTAACTTCACAGCCGCCAACATATCTGAAGCCGCTCTCGTTTCTTTGGTGCGACAAATACCAAGCCGGTTGCGACTTTCATTCAATCGAACCGTAGGAGCTATCCTTTGTGTATTTACAGCCTAACGTTTCGTTTGTCGATCTGTTAGTTAAGGAAAAAAAAGGAGGAGGGGTGGAAGGGAGGGGGGGGGGGGGGAGGGATGCCATTACGTGATCACGCATAATATTCTACTGACTGTTGCCGCGCAAACCACAAGGCCAGACTTGTTATGCAGAGTATTACGCTTATTTGCTATTGGGTAAGGGTCGAAACAAAGTGAACCAACATTTGACACACCTTCATACTGCTTCCTCATCGGCTGCTGTACAAAAATCTCTATCAAACCTTTTTTTTCAGCGAGCAGAGAAGTGCAGCCTACAGGAAGCTGTCTGAAGTTTCACATTTGTCTCATTTTTCACTTCCCGGTCCCGCTGTGATTATATTTTAGCGCTGCCTTAGATTTTGTCCTCAGTTCATCCAGCAAAACGCTGAATTTGGTAGCGGTGATGGGGTGAGGTGGTGGAGAACAACAGAGGCCAACAGTGGGTAGAGTAATATGGATGAATTTGTAGATTCTAGGCGGTTTTTTGTTCTTAAATCAACATAGGTGAAACATTGATCGCAACTGTAGAAAATCGCCAATTTTCATAAGATAAAACTTGCAAAGAATATTGCAATCAGGTAGTTGTTTAAAGGCAATGGAGAACGATCGCAACAAACCTTGGACAAAAAGGTATCTATGACAAAACTTTCAATGACTTTGATGCTGAGTTTTTGCATTCTCTTTTTGTGAGGCTAACCTTTCTTTCACTTCCTTTATCACTTCCTCATTTCTCTCTAGCCAACATGAAACTATCCCTCTTTTCCTCCCTATCCAGTTTTTATCATTTCAAAGCTCATCGAAGGAAGTTTTCGATTATTTTAAAGGTTTAAAAAGCTCAAAACGCGACTTCCTTTGGTCTGAGGACATTATTGTATTCATTCTGTTGATTTGGATGTTTATATCCCATTTTTTTGCTCATCAAGAAAGACTAAGGTAATTTGCCAATTTGTTCATTTCAATTTTCTCTCGCCTCAGGAAAAGTTTGAAAATCTGAAATGGACGTAATTTGCTCACATAAAACAAATCATAGGCCAAAATGTACGCGCGTTTGTTTTCCTTGGTGATTAGAAAGCTATTCTGCATTTTTTTAAAACTTATCCTACCCAAAGGCAAGCGAATTTCGCTGTGTAAGTTTGTTATACAAGTCCCTCTTTCCACGTCGCTTTTTAATGTTTCCATTACTCGTTGTCTTAGAGTCCTTTTTTTTTTAATTTGAGATTCTATTTAAGAAATCTGAAAGGTTCATTACTCTATCAGTCATTAAATTAAGTCAACAAAACAAACTGAAACAAGATTAAAAAAAAAAAAGAAAGACCTCATCCCTTCAATTAAGAAGAAAAAAAACCAACTGATGTAGACAATTTCCTTTTGTTGGAAGGCACTTAAATGCCTTTACGCCTTTGGGTTATCCAAAAGAAAAGAGATAATTGCGATTACCACAGATGGATCAATTCAGCTCGCTAGTACTAAGTGTTTGGTTTGATGCTTAGAGCTTCGCAGTCTGTAATTTGATCTAACAGCCGCTGGAAAGCAATCAAGTTCTATTCTAAGTTTGACTTGTTGGTTGTATAATCTTCTCACAGAGCGTCTAAATTGCTTAAAACACAAAACCATGTTTATCGCTTTCAGGTCACGCAGTGTTACTTTCAAATCTGACCCATTTTGAGTCAATTCACGTCTGCTTGGGAACTATACAATCTTTTGATTCTCGCTTTACAGGCAAATAAGCCGTTTATGTCCGAAGGAGAAATGGGAAGAAGCAAATCGGATCAGAAAATCAATAATTAGTTTACAAAAGATAAAAACTAAAACTAGTTAAATGCGCAAATTTTTTTTTTCTCTTTTCCTATAAGCAAAGTAATGCTTCAATTAAAAATCTTACTATGATCTCTCATTTTTCCTTTCCATTACTAAGAAAGAGAAGCAGTAAAGTAATTCCCATACTGGAAATAGGAGTCAGATGAACTGAAGTATACTACTGATTTTTTTGTCTTAGCAATCAGCGTCCTGGGGTATTTTGTTGTTGATGTTGTTGTTAATCTTGTCGTTGTTGTTGTTGTTGCTGCTGCTGCTGTTGTTGCTGTTGTTGTTTGCTTTCCGCCTCGCATTTATTCCTGCCAAGGGTTAAACCAGTCATTGATTGTCTGCTGACACACGGGAGCACATGCAGATCTTTGCCCGAGCCTGGCACCGAACCGTTCTCCTATCGCCTAATGGGCAAATGCCCCATTGATTGTGCCACCATTGTTCATCCTTTTGTAAGGTAATTAACGGAATCAGAATCGAGTAACAATTCTTGATGCGAGCATGTTCAAGCTGTAAAACGTTATCGTTCATTGGTAGCGACATATAGTCGACATATTGAAACCATTTGGATCCAAACTCTATCGTGTTTTATAACTCACTGTACACATTCAGTGACGTGGCAGCAGCAAAATAACAACTTTAACGGCTATCGACTTTCCCTTTATTACCTTTTTACTTAACATTTTACTTAACATTTATATAACGCCTTTAGACACTTTCCCGGCACTTAAGTTGTGGAACGTCACTTAAGGGAAATTCTCTCGAGAAATACTTTAATGGGAGTTTAAATTAAAACATCACGCTTGCTTCTAAAGATGAAAGATTCTTTTTTTTATATCAAACAAAACAGGACTATATACAGGCTTTTTCATTGCTTGTTCGTGTCTTCACCTGCACAATCCTTTTACCCAAGAGTTTTTGTGTTACATCTTTTTTGCCAGCTCAACTTAAGACATACTGGTATTTAAGTAAACTGCGATCACAGCTATTTCAGATGATGCAGGAGCTTTGATAAGGCAGAATACACCTCACAAAGCTACAAAGATTTCTTTTTTTTTTTAATTTTAGCTCCTACTGCTTTTAAGAATATTTCAATATTTTGTTCTAAATACTATTTCATCGCCTTTACTTTTCACATTTAGAAAAAAAAACCTAATCAACCTTTTTATTTTGTTTTAAGAAAGGTAACTTCAGCATTTTTACAGTCTTTTTTACACACCAGAAATAAGACTGTTGAAAGACATCTAATCACCAGAACAATGAAGGTAGTTGTTGCTGCAGTGATAGGGCAATTGATGTTTGGGCTAAGATTGACGGCGTCTTTAGGCTTTGCTACGCCCGACCCAAATAAAGAAGACAATAACTCTAGCGCTTTACTGATAAAGAACGCGACCAGTCCTGATGTAGCCAATCATCAAAATTCCATAGAGTGGTTCGCACAAGACGCTTTCTTCAACGCCATGCCAATCCTAACCTGGGCCATAGTTGTTATCGGCGTCCTGGGAGTTGTCGGCAATATCTTCATCATCCATGTGTACATCCGGCTTGGGTTTTCGGAGACGATCCACATGAGTTACCTGGCGCTTGCTGTTAGCGACCTCTGCGGTGTCCTAGCTCCCATGTGGATCAAGGTCTGCTACTCATCGCTCATTCACACGATTTTCAAGGGGTTCCAAATAGGGACAGACCTCACTCTGTTTACTAATCTGACTGGTTACTGGCCTCACTTTGCCTTCTCTAGAACTACAGCTCTCATTACGGCTTGGATCAGTGTGGAACGATGTCTCTGTGTGGTTTTCCCGCTCACGATAAAGCGTATAATCACACGTTCTGTTACTAAGCTTGTACTGGCCATGATATTCATTATTGGATGCGGCCCTACTATGTTTCCCTACATTGCGTGCAGGCCTGAATGGCGATTCGATCCTCTACGGAACCAAACTAGTTTTTACATATTGCCGGACTGTATTGAAGGGGTAGACCCACTGCTAAGATTTGCCTTACTCGTTTACGGTGTTGTGTATCCTGTTTTCTCGAATGCCACAGTTACCGTGTCTACGGTATTTCTCATCATCAAGCTGAGGCAGAGCGCCGCTCGGACAAAGCGAAATATCAACGCACCGACCGACGATAGGCCTACCATTCCTAGCCTCCAGATTGTAGAGAGAAAGGTTTCTGCCAGGACCACCCGCCTAACCAAAACTGTTATCATTGTAGCCGTTGTATTTATTATATGTTCTTTGCCAATGTCTCTCAGTGTTTTCTGGGGGCTCTCGGTGCGTGGCTACTCTCCCAATGGCGATCTGCGCTATCTTCTCAAGCTTAATGCTTTGATTATTGTTGTATTTAGTGTGCTCAATTCCAGCGTCAACGTAATTATCTTCACTGTAATGGGAAGCAGGTTTCGAGCCACCCTATTAGGAATATTCTGTAGAAAATGAAAAGCAGATGTGCTGAGGAGCAGTGCGTCCACTACAAGATCCTTGCTGGACGCTGGTGGCTCAGAGGATTGCGAATCCAGCCTAAGATTTACGGAGACTCTTATGTCGTGAGTTCAACCCACCACCGACACCCTGGCCTGACGGAGGGCCAGAAAGCTGAGCATCACTCAACGGCTTTAATGTCGGGCTTGTATTCAGTTCCACTTCAGAGGATTCTCTGGGAGTTTAAAGGCGTGTTCGCTAGCCATTGTGCCCTTAGTTGTTGTAGATTCTTAAAAAAAAAAAAAAGCGTAAACGATGATTTATCTTTTAAAGAAGTTCATATGAAATAGTAAATATGCTGCTCAATATTTCCATTTTCACGTAAAGATAGAACTTAACATGTATTTACTTTTAAAATGTAAAAAGAATTAAGTGGAAAAAAAAACTTTTCCAAAGCAAATATGATTGTGTCATTGTTTCTATATCGAATAAATTGGACAGCTTGTTGTATATTGTAATGTATATTTCAAAAGGGGTTCCTTTTTTTTTTTCGTTACACTTTTCATTGTATATTAAGTGAAGTCTATCGCAAACTCAGGACGAGCGAAGGGTAAGAAGGAGTAAGGTCAGGGGTCGTGGCCTAGGTTCCCATGCCCCATCATCGTTTTACCTTCACCGACTCTATTGAGACCTAGCAACCTACCGTTGATGCTGGGCTCACACAGGGGAACACGCACTAGATTCGTTTGCCGGGACTGGGAATCGAACTTAGCATCTCTTACTTGGTACCAAAGAGTTCTAGCGATTGCACCAGCGCTCACTCCCTCGTTTTAAATATCTTTAAGTTTAACTATAATTTTTCGTGAAGTACAGAGAGGAAGTATATTAATTATTTGCATGATACACCCTGGGAGGTTTCAGGGGACAGTGCGAGAAAAACGAAGATCGAGAATTAAGGCAGTAAAAGTCGATATTATTAGGTTTTCATGCAAAAAATAAATTTAAAGTCTTTTTCCACTGGATAATGGTTTTTTTTTTTTTTTGTCCACACATTAAAACAATATTTTATAAAGGAACAAAGAAAGCAGTCAGGGAAGAGACACACTGTGTTTTTAGTAACAGTTCACAACTTTGGAGCATTGCCGTGAAAAACTAAAAAAAAAAAAAAAAAAACATAATAACTAACAAAAATAAAGTAAAATAACCAATAACAATATAATGTGATAATTATGGCTATGTTATAATTTTCAACGCAAGGAATAAAATGGTTTTAAGGAATCAGCACTCCAGGACACATTACAAAACTTTTTTAATCATCCTAACACAAAATGGAAGATCTTTTTTAAAAATGAAATGTCAATAATATTTCTTTGCACCAACTTTTGTCTTTTAAGCAGCATTGTGTAAATGCATTATTTTCATTTTGTCCGTTTTAGTGTTCTCTTTATTTATATTTACATATAAATGTTGTTTGACTAATTTGCAAAACAAATATTGTTGTCTTGAAAAAATACTTAGGAAAAAAATCTGAATCATTTGGGTTTTTTTTGTATCTTTATTTGGTTTTCCTTGTTGTTTCTGTTAAGTTTCGTACTCGTCTGGCGAGTAACGTTTCAGGTTGTTTTTTAAACAATAAACCCCAAAGTTTTTAATAAAGCCTTTTCCTGTCAAATCACTGTCTTGGATTTTTTTATTCATCAACACCTTATTTAATAATACACAGTAATGTTCTTCAAGATACATTTTATGTAAAAAGGCGAGCCACTTTTAGTGAAGCTTTTTTTTTTCAACCCCATATAAAATACATGAAGTGTGTGTGCAAACATTATATAACTACGAGATCATAAAACAATTAAAAAAAAAAAAGAAGAATTAATTGGTTTAGCTAATCAAAACATCAATTACAAAAAAATATTTACTGGATAATAAACATGTAAAAAAATACAAGAAGGCAATACAAATATTTACAAGTTCAAGCATACACTGTTTGCCTCAAAATTCTACTTGATTTACCAAAATTCTGGCTTCAGGTATCCAGCGAATACTTGGAAGTGATAGGCAAATTTATTGCTATACAACTTTCAAATACTTGCCAAGTAACTCAAGTTCCTCAAATTGATATTTTACGGTTAGCCCTCTTGGGAACCTATGCCTCTGTGACCAGTTTTATGAGAGGGTGCCAAGTCACTGCAGGAGTTTCTACTTGTTTGGGAGTTGACAACCAACCACCAAAGACAGGCTTACGCTTGTGTGCGTATATTTACTTAAGAGTATTCAACCACGAGATTATTTTAGGCCTCCTTACTTTTTTTTTCTTCAAGGGAAAGGACCGATATCCATAGATTGAAAGAAGCAAGGAGGAAACGCATAGCCTATTGATCATTGATTAGTCAATAGAAATAGCTGGGGGTAAACAAATCTATTTAAACAGTAGACAAAGAAAAAATTTGTTTAAAACTCATGAGGATCAAGTTCCAATCTCAGAGTTTTACAGTTAGTTCTAGAGCTACTGTCACACTGGCGTTGTGCTTTTAAGTTATAGAACTAGCTGAAGCACCGCCTTTGACAAATTGAATGAACATTTTATTGATTGAAGTGCAATACAAATTAAGAAAGGCAACGTACACTTTCCAAGATTCTACAGATCTACAATATCGCGAGCCTCGGTTGTCTATCTCTCGGTGATTCTTGAATAAATGCGAGAGGGAGGCAGGTGTGTGTGTGTGTGTGTGTTCTGCATGTTTGTGTGTGTGTGTGGGGGGGGGGATAAGAGAAATAAGAAGGGCCTGTCCATTTGCACTTTGTTTAATTCAACTGAATGTTACAGAGAAGAATTCTCATACGAATTTCCCATATAAATTTCAAAGACAATCATATTTATTGAATATATGAAGCCTAGGAATTGAATTCATTTTGTATCCATTTTTTTACTCTATGAAAAAAAAGAATTCCGAGGAAGTTCCCATGAGTAAAAATCAAATGTCTTGCTATGTCAATCATACATTGTATGCACTTCAAATGTTTTTTACCGCCATCAGCACGTTGCCCCTTTAGTCTGCCAAAACTTTCTGTTATTGAACCAAAAAGTTAATTTCTTTTGCTGTCATTTTAATGGGATATTCTTAACTGAGACTGATGAAAAATGTATTTACATGCAAGCTTTTTGTCACAGAACATATTGAAAACAAATCAATCATACAATTGATAAAGCGAATATATAATAGATTATGGTCATAATTTATTCGCATGACATTAAAATGTTCATAACAGCAGAGGAAATCAAATCCTCATAAGCATAGGTGACAAAACTATCAAAGACAAATAACGGAAGACAAATTATCACTCAGTCAACATATTTGTTTGGAAGCTATGCATTCAACATCTCTAGTTGAAGTCTACTACAAAGATTTATTACTTTGTTTCACAAAAGAAAAAAACTCCTGAGATGATTAAATTATTGAAAAAAAAATATCAACAAAACTGAGGATTTTGAGCTGCATGTTGGGTGTAAAAACCATCAGTATAACCTCAAATTCATCATTATGAGATAGATTCCAAATAAAATTCATTCTTATGCCTATAAAGAAAAAATAAATGCGTTAAATAAGTTTCTTTCATTAATTGTTAATTTTGTGGAGGACAAAGTGAGCTCTTCACAAGCAACAGAGAGGGCTTTTTTCACGTGTTTTTGCCCTATCCAACTTGAGAGATCAACAAACAGTCACTGTAAATGACCTCACATTATTTACTAAAATTTTCAAGATTCTTTTTTTTTCCGTTTTCAGTGGTTCAACATTTAAAAACAAATTCACCTCAAACTTTTCTTTCTTTCATTTGGTTCAATCCAATCACACAAGCTTAGATAAAGATTGTTGTAAACTATGTGAGGCTGAATATTTGAATCATAAATCATTCATTAAAAAATTTTTAAGGGACTCCTTATCGCTCTACTGGTTTTATTCTAGGTTAAGGGCAGTTAGCTACCAAAGTTCCGGGGTTCGAATCCCAGTCCGGGCCAGATCGATTTATCATTGCTCCTCCATGTCCACCCAACACTAAATGGGTAGCTAGGTCTCTTTAAGACCCGGCGAAAGTAAAGGCGGCTAGGAAAGCAATGGCAAACTACCTCATAATGCCGTATGCCAAGAACAATCAGGACCCTACTCTTGGTTCCCCGATGCTTGGATTAAGCATGGGACCCACTTTACTTTAAACACTGTTTATGACAACAAAGAATGAGGTAAAAGCACATGCATTTCATAATACTCTATCGCCTTATATGATCCAAACTTCAACTTTTCTTTTCCTAAGTAATGATTTCTCCAAACTGTATTGAATTGTTACTGTTTAGTTGATGATCACTAAGGCCACGGTGGCACTTGACTAAGGCCGTGGTCACAATTGACTTTAAAGTATACCTATTTGAGGTATCGGTTTTGTGATTGTTCAGCATTTCTTTTGCTTTGGTGAAGAAAAACAATTTTTTCGCATGTACTATAACTATCAACACCGCATGAATTCATTTCTAAAATTTCCAGTTTATTCTACCTTTTAATGAATTTTATGCATAACTGGATTTGCCTGGTTTAATTCAACTGAAAAAAAACAAAAGAAAATGCAGTAATGTGAGAAATTATACCAACAGCCATTGAAATATTTTATTTCTATAGAGTCTGCCACAGCTTTTTTTGCTATAAAAAGTTAATTATTTAAAAAAAAAAATTCTGAGAATTGACTCCTGATTTCCTTGAAAGTAGCAAGAGTTATTACCATGACTTTGGCTAACAATATCTCTTTAGGTACCTTGTCTGGAACAGAATTGGCGATCATGTTCCTGCACTCAAACCAATTTCATTTAACCTTATAAAGTTGTTGATGCTACCCTTGCCTGTTGCCCATGACTTAACGTTTTCAATAAAAGTTATTCTCTGTCTACCTCTACTGCGTTTGCATCCAATCTTTCCAGTGATTGCTAAGTGTTCTAAACGCTTGTGACGGCAAATATGGCCTAAAAACTGTAGTTGCCTCTGTCTTATGGTTTAATTACTTATCGTGAAGATTGACCTCTTTCAGTACCAATTTATTGGATCTTTTCTGTCCATGATATACTGATCATTCTTCAGATAAACCAGATCTTTACTGCTTCTAGTGTTCTCTCATTTTTCTTGTTTATTTTCCAACATTCACTACCGTATAAAAGTACTGACCATACATATACTTTCATTACCTTCATTTTGATTTTCATATTTACGTTTCTAGTTTTGCCGATATTGGTTTCATTTTTTCATGCCTATTATTTCAATTATTTCACTTATATCATCCTGATGTTATCGGATATATAAATTTAGTAACTTGTTCGATTTCTTTACTTTTGTTAACGAGATTGACTTTGGGATTGGAAGATTTTTATGAGATGACCATGCAATCCCTATTGTCTTTTGCATTCAAAGTCAGGCCCATTCTTTCGCTCTCTAGAGCTAAAGTATCTAAAAGTTTTTTGAAGTTGATCATCATATTCTTCTATTAAAACTGAATCATCAGCATACCTCAGATTACTTAGAGTTTTTTTTTTTCATTTACTTTTAAGTTGATTACAGGAGAGATTTCTAATAGATCTCAGATCTTTCCCATTAATGTCCAATTTTTTCTAGCTAATGAAACAGCTGCTAATGTTTACTTTGTCAAAGGCCTTAGAATTTTCACTAAGCAGAGATTGAAGTCTTTTTGCACTTCTCTCCACCTTTCCGTAATCATTGACGAAGTGAATATTATTTTTTTAGTCCCTTCAGTAGGTACAACGCCTCTTCCTCAAAGATAGTTGAACGGTGTAAGCTTTTCCTTATTTCAGGTTTATCACACCTGTCATCTCCGAAAAGATCTTCAGTGTATTCATCATATTCTAACTATCTGCTTAGTATTTACCCCTATCTATCCCGACTATCGATTTAATGCAGCCAGGGCTACTGTAATTAATTCTCTTACCATTGGCATGGCTGATTTTAGCATGGTTTATCTTTCTATAAATTCTATAGCTCATACTCAAATCTCATATTTATCTACTTTTTTATGATTTGGTGTGAAAACAAGCTTACAAAACCCCCGCTTATTTCAGATGTAGCTTTCATTTTCGCACCCAATTGTGCGTTATACAAAGATTAATCGCCACAAACATCGAAGATAAATATATTATATTTATTATGTATGACCTACACTAGAATAATGTCTTAAAGGTTTAGCCATGGAAAAGATTAGATCTACACGGACATACATTTTTTCATCAATGCAATGAAAAAAAAATATTATGCACATAATTCCTGTTTTGATCATCATTTTATATGGTCAATTTTGCGATGTAGGTAAGTAAGGCTCTATAGGTTTATCGATCTTGAGCAGCCTGAAGACCTAGGCCTATCTAGATCTAGATTTGCAGGTACATTCGGAAGCACAAATAACATAAATCTGTATTTATGTTGTTGTTGTTGTTGTTGTTGTTTTAGTTCCACGTACGCAAATGAAAATGAATAAAAAAAAACAATAAAAAAACTTGGGATTAGATAAAGTCTAGATCTAGACTATAAATCAAAAGTCATCTAAAATAATTAAGTTTTCTAGACTGTATTTCTTGCCTTATGAAGCCGATATCAGAAACTTCGACTAAACGTGAATGAAACGTTCGAGGCAAATATCGTTTTAATTAAAAGGCAAAACTTCAGACACAAGAAAGGAAAAATATATGGATATTAGACAGCTTTTCAACTTGCCATGTCACAACATAAATTACCTCTTCGAGACTAGGGACACATTTTCCTTCCATCTTTCCACCACTTTTTTTCTTATACGATGTATCTCAAAAGCCATTGCTGAATTTGAACTGATGATAAACTTAAGAAAGCTGGCAGGGAGAAGTAGGGGAAAAGGGAGGGGGTGGGGGGTTAGTAAGATACTAAAGAAAGCTAGCC
>BLXT01006199.1:5551-16019 GCA_019648995.1 Plakobranchus ocellatus | reverse complement strand
GGTCTAGATCTACTTAAGTTTCCCTAGGTGTAGTGAAGTCGTACCTTCTCTAGTGAATAATCCATCTCCTTAGCATAGATCTACTTAAGTCCCCCTAGGTGTAGTGAAGTCGTACCTTCTCTAGTGAATAATCTATCTCCTTAGCGCAATCGTAGTTATGCCTGTTTTTTTTTTTTTTTTTTGCTCTGTTTGATGTCATCGGATATTATCCAACCATCTTGTCAGTACAACCTAAGTAAAATCTACATAAATTTTGTGATGCTGTTCAGTTGCTTTAAGTATGTAGAGTTTGGATCGTATAACCCGTCCCTATATTATTTAAACTTGTAAAAGTATGATACTGCTTAATTGCTCTTCCATAAAGATAGTTCAATGTTCTTAAAATACCCGCATTTTCCTATCTGAATCAAGTCTGTGTAGATATGGTACTGGTTACTTGCTCCTATAGATAGGTAGTTTTAGTTTCCTTTATATCTACTAGCCAAACCCATTTGCTGATTTTTATTATTTTTCTTCAAGATTTTCTCAAGAAAACAAATGTTGCACATCAAACATTAAATGCTGTTTTTTTTTCCCTTTAGCTTTGACTTGCGGCGTACAAAGTTACGGAACATTATTGTTATTAAAAATGTCTACTTACGATATTTTATTTCGTCAGCTTTATAGTGTTTAAGTAAGGTTTTAAAATGTCGTTTTTAAATCCGTATAAACTACTTTGGAATTTTAAAATGTGCCTACATAAAATGGCATGATCTGTAGGAATAATATATCTATATTTTTGTGGATTTTATTGACGCTCCACAAAAATTTGTATTGGTATTACACGTTTGAGCTTATCTCCATTATAATAAGATGTATAAATAATATATATATGTATCTTTATCTCTCTCTCTCTCTCTCTATATATATATATATTATATATGTGTGTGTGTGTGCGCGTGTGTACCTGCGTGCCTGCGTGCAGGTCGTTGTCCGAGTCACCGTGTCTCACCTTATTCAGGTCCATTGAAATCATATACTACAGTCTCTTTCACGACTTATCTAGGCATGCATGGGGAATTTTAGAGCAGAGGATAACGACAGTTCACTCTTTTTTTGCCGAATATTGGACTTATTGTTTACTGGAGTGCATAATTATATTTGGTTTCGCTTATCGTCCATATTTTCCTAGGAACCTGTTTAAAAAGTCTTAAATCTGTAAAATCTTAGTGTTTTTGACTGTCGTATTGTTTTTCACCTGGACAGAATCTTAAGAGCAGTATCAGAACTTAATCGAGTTGCGATAATTCATTATTAAAGTTTCTATTTGTAGACCCCCTTACAATTAAATGCATACAGATTGTTAAATGGACATTTTTTTCAATGACATTTTACCGAGTTAAAAGATCCTCTAAGACGACATGCAATCTTCTTAGAAATGGCAAAAAAACAAACAAGTTACAATGTTGAAATATCTAGGTTACCTGATAACATCAGATGGTAGATTCAAAAATGAAATAGGTAGAAGAATAGCCAAGGCCAATGGTAAATTCCAAAAAAAAAAAAAACCAATACTGGCAAACAGAAACATAAATATGGAAGCCAAGATAAGGGTACGCAAAGCATGCATGTAGGGTCATTATTATTATATGGTGTTGAGTGATGTACAATGAACAAGGAAACAAAGAGAAAATTAAAAGCCGTAGAGATGTGATTTATCAGATTAATGATGAGGATATCATGGATAGAAAAAGTCTAATGAATTGGTGCTGAAAGAGGCTAATCTCGAGCGATCACCAATTAAAACCAAAGGATGGAGACTGCTAAACTTTTAGGACAAATGTATCGACACAAGCGTTCAGAACACTCGGCAATTCTTGGAAAGATTGAAGGCAAACGCAGTTAAGGTAGACAGAGGATAAATTGTATTGAAAGTCTTAAGGTAAGGGCATTAGGCAAGGGTAGCAAGAACAGCTTCATGAGATTAACTGAGAATAGGTTGGAATGGAGGAGTATGGTATGTCTGTTTCACACAAGACACCTAAAGAAAAAAAGGAATTATTTTCTGTTGGATTTAAATATTTCCATAGAACGAGTTTGCATAATTTTGGGTGGTTTTAGTGGGGAGGGAGATGCCTCTTTTCATATTCATTTTAGCACCTTTTTTTCTTTTCATGTTAAATAAACAATATGATGGTTATCTGATAATATTAGGTCAAAAACATCTGCAACAAACCGTAGTTGGGAATCATTTACATGGACTAATACTTAAGATATGATGATGCGATTAGAAGGGTTTTGTAATGTTGAAAACACGTGTATTAATCAATGATCTAAGGCATTTTAACCTTCAAGGGACTTGAGATCGTTGAGGATATCAAACCCAATTCACAAAGGTATGCGCATACGTAGTTCAGGGCGCGCGTGCTTTTTACCCCATTTTCCTGACGAGGGCCTAAAATCCTGAGATCTCCTTGAAAAAAAAAACCGCCCCAGACCCCATTAATGATAATGTCACTTAAACGTAAACCACCCTCTAACTAAATGCCATTCTGCTCTGTATCAGCGCTCTCTTTGGCATTTGCTTCCGCTAAGATGCGATCGGAAAAATTCATCCCGATTTGGAGTCGTCATGTGGTTCGAAAAATTATTGTCCACGGTACTCTATGAACATTGCTTCACCCATTCAGTTCTTTTTTTCTAATTAATTAAGCTTTTTTCTCACTCTTATCAATCTGCAGTATTGATTTTATCATTAGTCACTTAAAATAGATTTGTTTTTCATTTTGCTCAAAGTACGATAAACCGCTGACAGATGGTTATCTTTTACTTCGACCGATTTTTATTCAAATGAACTCAACCAATTTCTCTTGAAATAGTTCAATGTTTGCTTGGCTTTTTTTTTAGCAGCGGCAACTTCCCTGATTTCATATCTTGTTGTTTCTGTTTTTTGTTAGCATTGGTTCATGTTTCAAAATGTTTGAGTGTTGATTTTTTTTTTTTATAGATGCTGTTTTCGTAATATTAAATTTTCTTAAAGTTTTTATTTACTTGTTTCTGATGAAACATTTTAATTTACCAAAAAAAAAAGCTGTTCTATTTTCGTGGATACTCTGTTAACGCTACAGTTGCAGTTAACGCTGCTGTTGCTTTTTAGTGCTTTTAAAAAAGGATGTTGCTGATAATTCTATACGCTATCATAATTCTAATCTCACTGTTGCTCTTCACTGTAACTTTGTCTAAGATATGCTATTTGTAGCATTGTTGTTTATCGCGCTTATAATGCAATTTGTTTGCAAACTATGTTTTTGTACAGTTTTTTTTTCTCTTTTTATTTCTAATTTAGTTGTCATTGTAAGGATCATACTGCCTTTACTAAGTATGTATTACAATCTGTTAACTACAATAGATTCATTGGTACAATAACAGGTTTCTATTCAACGCTTTACTGGTGCATCACAGCAAGACTTGCAATCATTACAATAGATGTTCTATGCTTAGATGAAAAAAATGCATGACTTTCATTTTTTTTTGTGTGTGATTTGATTTTAAAAACAATCTAACCTTACATTTTTTGCAAATGGCAAATGATCAGACAATTTTCTTGTATATGTTAACCCTATATTCACTAATTCGCTTAAAAAGACATATTGAAAAATAAGAATTGAAAAAATGAGTCTGTTTCTAGTAACTACATAAATAAAATAATATTTGCTTTCAATGACGAAATTGCAAAGGTTGACTCATTATTGAAGAAAATAGACTCATAATGGAAATCAAATAATTTTTTTCCTTCGCAAACAGCGTAAAAGTCATGCAATGGCAGCAATTTATAATTCTTCTATCTACTGCCGCGGAAGAAATAATAGCAAACTAAACTGGAAAAATTTTAAGATTTATTCCATGGGTGTTTCATAATCATAGACCCTTTTTATGCGAACTACTTTCAGTATCCACTAAATTAAATTAAAAAAAACAAAAACAAAATAACAAAAAAATCCACGTTACTATCTCAATTATATTTGAACTTTAATTTCTAAAAAAATCCAAAGAAAAAAAGAAAGCCTTTACTATTTTAACAACCTATTAAAACATTTTGAAATTATTATGTAATAAAAGAAGAAATATTCAAAAGGTCGAGTCTCCGTGGTAAGTCGTAAGTTATTTGCCTCCACACACAACTGTCGTCTTTCTTCGTTCATATACGATGTCCATCTATCTTTGCAATAATCCTCATCCTGACTTCCCACCCCCAATCTATCTCTCTCTATCCATCTATCTATATGTATCTATCTATCTTTCTCTCTCTCGGTTTTTGTCTCAGTCACTTTCTATCCCAGCCATCATTTTTTCTTCTTTCCTTTAATTATCCTCTTTTGCTTCTTCTTAACTGCATCTTATTCGTTGCTCTCCTTCTCTTTCTCTCTTTCTCCCTCTCTATCCATCTACATATCTACCTATGTCTCTTTCTCTCTTTCTCCCTCTCTATCCATCTACATATCTACCTATGTCTCTTTCTCTCTCTCTCTCTCTCTCTCTCTCTCTCTCTCTCTCTCTTTGGCTTTATGTCTCACTGAAAGTCTATCCCATCTTAGATCTCCTTCCTCCTTCCTTCCTTTACTTATTCTCTTTTTTACTTCTTAGCCACATCTTTTCATTGTTTTCTCTCTATCTCTCCATCTCTCCAGCTGAGCGTGAGTCCAGAGCCCTAAGCGGCAAGTCTCTGATGACCTTGGCCCGGCTCATCCCTGAAGGCCTCACCCTGGCCGTGCATCTCCAGCTACCTGACTCCACCATCACCGGAATCGGGTTTGACGCTCTCAGTAACAACCTGAACATGTCAGATGTCTCCTACAAGATTCTGCTCCACTGGAAGAGAAAGGTAAGTCATTATCTAGCAGTCTGTTTTGTTCTCTGACACTTTACCTTGATATGTCTCACTCTTTCTCTTCCCTCCTCTCTGTTCCTCTTTGCTCTCCTATCTCTCTCTCTATCTCTCTCTCTCTCTTTCTCTCCCTCCCTCTCTGTCTCTCTCTCTGTTCTAACTCTGTCAGTCTCTGTCTCTTTCTTTCTCGTTTTTCTCTATCTCTCTCTCGCTGTCTTTCTATCTTTCTCTGCTCTGTCGTTCTCTCACTATTTCTCAATTTTCTCCCTCTTTCTCTCAGTCTATCCGTGTCTTCCTTGCTTTCTATTCCTCTTTTTTTGTCTCGACCTATCTTTCCAGAAATCTTTGTTGTCTCTAACCGTACTTATTCTGGTTGAATAACGTACCTCAGCTACCACACGTAAGCGTTGTTGCCTCCAGTATAGATCGAGCGTGAAAGAGACGAAAGAAAAATCACAGAAACGGATAGTTATCGAGATATTATTGAGAGAACAAGTGGTGGAATCATCAGTATTGACCCAATATAGCCCATTCGATTATCGCAAAAGCATAACCACAAAATTCCTGAATGTAGAAGAATTTTCAGTTAGAATTGGTGAAGAATCTATCGAACGCTCAAATATAAAAAAAAAGGCGTTGAAAACCTTCAACGACATAAAAAATGGAAAGTAGACTTATTACAGCTTGGCGAAGGATATCGCGCTTCGCCAGTCCTAACAATTTCACCACTACGGCAATAATTGTACAGCAAAAATACAACAAACAAAAAAGTTCTTTCGCTATCATCTTTAGGCTCTAGATAAGGAGCACTTTCTTGGTTTTTGTTTCCCAGTGCGCAGTACACTAGGCGCTATATACTATTTGAAAATAGTTTTCTGGACCATATTAGATAGTTAGAGGTGGCGTGAATTGGGTGTTACTTCATTTAATATTTTATTTCATTGTAAATTCTGTAACTCTCAGTTGTTTAGCATTCCATAATTATTATTTTTTTTTGGTTAAGTACTATACTTGTCAACTACAAGACTATACCAATCTTTGAAAGGCAAAAAAACGGCCTATTCGATCTAAAAGCTCTTTGTTTCCCCTAAATTTGATGTAAATAAACGAAATAAGTGTCTTTTTCTGTCCACAGTGTAAAGACAAACAGCTTGGAGCAGTGAAACAACTTTCATCAGCTCTGAAAGAGATGAACTACCACTCAATAGCTGACGCTATCCTATCCTGCCACCAGGCCCACAAAGAGTTCACACCGGATTGTATCTCACACGATGAATTATTTGCTAGAGTTGCGGCCAAATTTTAGATGAATATTAAAGTATATAAACAGTTTGTGTGATTGGAAATGCAATGCTATCATAGATTTATATTCTTTAAAACTGATGGGGTTGTTCTGAATCTGTTTCCTGGTTATTGCTGAGGAAGTGCTTTTACATGTACATTTTTTTTTATTTAGAAAATTACACGTATAGTGTAGTACTTCAAAAATGTTAGTTTCCATGTCTAATTAAACGAAAAAAAAAATTCTAATTATAAATAAGGTTCAATAAAACTTTCACAATTGTTGTTATGATTGTGTACATTAAATTGACATGAACACGATTGTTATGTAGATTGATTGTGAATGTACTGTGCAAAATCAAGGAGCTTTCGTCCAAGATTCAAAGGGGTGGGTGAAGTGTGCAACTGATTGACCATATTTTAATATGTAAAAGATTTTCTTCAAAGTATAATTTTGAGAGTTTTTTCTTCTTCTTCTTTTTTGTTCCATGTTGCGCTGTTTCGTCCCGTTTTGTGTACAAGTGTTCTCTGAAAGCATGCTGGAGGCGTCGGTGGCACAGTGCATAGCGAATCCGCTTTGAGGTCTGCAGGGACCCTTCTGTTGCGAGTTCGAACCCTGCCACTGGCGCCCTGGCGCCCTGGCCTGACGGAGGGCCTGAAAGCCTGAGATCACCATGTTGTGGACAGGCTATGTACATACAAGCAAGCAACTCTGGAAGCATTCTTGTAACTTTGCATCAATATTACAGACAGAAAAGGAATCATATACGTTTAAGGGAAAGGAAATGAGTAAGTACTTGACATATTTACTTCAAATTATCGGAAGCTTGCATGGATTGGAAAAAGCGACGGTAATTTTTACACCCTTTAGTGTCTAAATTACATGACGCCAAGTTAAGCGGGGATCAGTTCGTTAATTTAGTTCCATGGTAATTCTCCGATCAGATCTTTAGACGCATAAGGGTGTACTTTTGTTTTAGCAAAACCAGTGGTGGATTTACATCGCATTGTATAATTCAAACCTCTTGACGGAGGGCCTAAAAAAGCCTGAGATCACCTTGTATAATTCACAAGAAGGTCAAGCATTAATTTTAATACGGCTAATAAAAATATAAAGAACACGTTCTGTGCCACGTTTAAAATTCTTGTCCAATGTATTAAGATGATCATTTTAAGCTCGTGCAAGAGTTTACCCGTACTGTCTGTATAAAAGTTTTTTACAAATTCTGTGAAGAAAATATGCATAAAATGTTCTTCACTTGAATCAGATTTTCCTTGTAAGAATGTCTTGTTAATACAAAGCAATAATCTTGCGAAGGTAAGGCGAATTTGAATCAGATCATGATATTAATCTTACCGGCCAAAAAGAAGTGTCCGTACCTTTTAAGTTTAGAATAAAAACTGCTGACAGGGAAATCGCTTTTCTGCACAATATTTTTTTCAGTTTTTACCAACGTCAATAGTGGCGCTAGCCACTTCAAACTGTCGCGCGGTCAAGGCTGTTTAGGTGTCATTGTTTCATCTATTGTTAGAACTCTCCTCTTGAAGGACATCAAAGATTTGACAGATATTTCTTATCCATCCTTGACACTGTGAAAGAAGGAAATAGTAACGACGTAAAAGATCTAAGTCTATTTTTTAAATGTATTTACACACCCCACTCTTTGATTAGATGGACTATGCAGCTGATATGTGTAATCATACTTTTTTTTTCAAGAAAAATGGCCTAAGACGACTAAAAATGCATGAATATTATAAGTTAAACCACAAAAAATCAAAAGCAGTGAAAAATTGATCATCCTCTACTTATTGCAGTCAGTGGCATCAAGACCGTAAGGCAAAAATGTTCACCAAACTAAAATATGTGTCAATTCCATTCATAATTAGATTTTGAAAAAAAACTTAAAGTTAATACTCATATGAATGATAATCATCAGGATGTATTATCATCTCGTCTTTTTCTCTTCAGTAAGAAATCAAACCTCAACAGGTTAATACTGAAAGTTAATACTCATATGAATGATAATTATCAGGATGTATTATCGTCTCTTTCTCTTCAGTAAGAAATCAAACCTCAACAGTTAATACTTAAAGTTAATACTCATATGAATGATAATCATCAGGATGTATTATCGTCTCTTTCTCTGCAGTAAGAAATCAAACCTCAACAGGTAAATCTCTGGCCCCTCCTGGAAAGGATGAAAACAGTATCGCTACACTTAACAAAGGAAAAATTAAAAAGAAAATCAACAAAAAAAAAACCTCTTATATCCTAGAAAATAACTCTAAAATCCTAGAGGATTGCTCTGGGTGACCAAAGTCCCGAAAAATGTGAAAGATTTTGTTTGAGCAGTGCCTTAGTATTTTTTTCTATGCACAACTGATTCAGGCCTTCTTTTTTTATTTCCTGGATAATGGTAACGTATTGGGGGAATGAGGGAGTAAAAAAAAACAAAAAAAAACGGCGTAAGACAAGCAGAGAGATGGAAAAAAATAGATGTGAGACAATGACAGAGAAAGAGAGAGAGAGAGAGAGAGGAGTGGGGAGAAAAAGAAGAGGGTAGAAGGAAGAAAGAGAGAGAGAGAGAGGAAAAGAAAGAGTAAAGGGAAATGCGAGAGACAAACAGGAAGGGAAACATAACGAAAGAGACAGCCAAGAAGAAGAAAGGAAGGGAAAATTGAAAAAGCAAAGGGAGAGAAGAGAGGAGAGAAGTGACATAAAAAACTAAAGGCGAAAGAGTCAGAGAATGAAAGAAAGAGAAAAGGAGAGAGACAAGGGAAAAATGATTGAGTGGGAGAGATGAGAGAGAAATAGGGAGCGAGAAAGGAGGAAAGAGAACAAGAAAAATAGAGTAGGAGAAAGAGAGAGACAGAGAGAGGGTGAGGGGTGGGAAGGGAAGGATAGAGGGAAGCAAGTTAATGAAATCATTATGGTTTAAATCAAGAAAAAGTGTTTGTGTGTGGCGGATCGATCTGTTCTGGCTGCTACAGATTTCTGTCATTTTGAAAGATTTACCTGCTCATCACTTCTTTGATCTTCAGATTTATTCGCTTTTTTTTTTTACATTGAGATATTGATTTAGTTTTCCGTAATATTCCACCAAACTGTCCAAACGCCCTGGAGATGTGATGCAATTGTATACATTTTGTACTGTATTTCTCTCCAATTAAAAAAAAAAAAAAATAAATAAATAATAAAAAAAAAAAATTATGAACTCTGATATAACCAAGTACTAAGTCAACTGATAATAACACTGACAACTGCCGTTCATTTTGTTTATTCTGCTCTTTTTTTCAAATTGTCGCACAAAGGCTTTTCATTTTTTGCCTAAGCTAATCTTTCTCCTCTCTGTTCTCTTCTTGAATCGTCTTTCCCTACTATATTTAGTTTTTTTTTTTATCAATGTTTAATCTCACTCAATAGTTTTGCTTATTGCTTTATCTTTTCTTTTTAAAAGTTTATATGCTTTACCAATTTGGGATTGCTGATAAGTGATTTCTAAAAGTGATTTCCTATTCCTAAGTACATGTATTCACCATATCTACTAAATTTATAGTCAGCACTGTGTGTCACTGCAGAGATTCATAATTGATCACTGTAGCTATTATTGACAGATTTATTGTCAATGTTTATTATTGCTTAGCATTCTAAAATGTCAATTAGGGGTTCCTATTTGAAAAACTCCCGCTAAACCGTAACAGCTGTGGTCTCTGAAACCTTGTTTTCTATCTTTACTACAATTCTGTCTTTAAGCACAGCCACGCACATTGTCCATTTCGACTTACACCGAGAAAACACAGACCTTACATGTTTGCTTTAATGCTCTGTTTTACTTAGGTTACAATACAGCTTGTCAGTCTTTTGCGTCGATTGAACTCTAGTGAGTCTGCTTGTTCTTTGCTTGCTGACAAAAAATACGATTTACTAACATTGCTTTAAATCTTACCTTTGACATGGTCCAACCAGTATTTGTTTTGTAACTAATTTGCCGAATAGAGGAAATAATAACCAAATATGACACCGTGGATATTTATTACGGATAGATGAGGGAAGTGATGGTGAATAGCTTTTTAAATGTGTTCATCAATGTCTCAAGAAACGACCCTCTAAAGAAGAGTGTACGACAAAAAACCACCCCGTATTCAAACTACCGAAAAATGGACAGAAACAGTGAATAGCGCAATTAATGGTGCAAAGCTCGATTTTTTAGTAGGGAAGTAAATGAAATCCACCGATTAGGAGTGAAAGAAGTAAACAAAGCAAAGGATATAAATCTGAGGCTAAGAAAGAAACTGGTCAAAAGATGGGAAATCAGCCCAGCC
>BLXT01006181.1:892531-905838 GCA_019648995.1 Plakobranchus ocellatus | reverse complement strand
GTTTTTGGGAGTTGCAGCCCGACCTTCACGTCAGCCCCACATCAAAGTAATTTGAGATGCCGGCTATGTCTAGTTTTGACACTTCATGAATGATGATCTGCATACAAACACCATTTACAAAAAAATAACTTAACACCGCATTTTTCATAATACATTTATCTTAATTCTTATAAAAGCCTAGATGTTTTGTTCTAGATCTACTTGGAAAAATCCTATAAGATCTGCACACCGAGTGATGATTAGATCTAATGCACTGAAGGCTAGCCACCTTGTCACCCAATCAAAACTCTCTCTCTCTCTCTCTCTCTCTCTCTCTCTCTCTCTCTCTCTCTCTCTCTCTCTCTCTCTCTCTCTCTCTCTCAGACTCATCTTAAATTAGTTTTAAAAATGTTATTTTCCTCTTCTTTAGTTGTTAGCGTCGATGGGGATTTTTTTCTTAGTCTATGTTCTGATGTTTTCTTTGTCCAGTCTCTCTCTTTCTCTCTCTCTCTCTCTCTCTCTCTCTCTCTCTCTCTCTCTCTCTCTCTCTCTCTCTCTTTCTCTCTCACTCTCTCTCTCTTTCTTTCTCACTCTCACTCTTAGCGTCGATGGGGATTTTTTTTTCCCCTTAGGCTATGTTCTGATGTTTTCTTTGTCCAGTCTCTCTTTCTCTCTCTCTCTCTCTCTCTCTCTCTCTCTCTCTCTCTTTCTCTCTCTTTCTCGCTCTCGCTATTTCTCCCTCACTCTCACTCTTAGCATCGATGTAAATTTTTTTTTCTTAGGCAATGTTCATCTTTTCTTTGTCCAGTCTCTCTCTCTCTCTCTCTCTCTCTCTCTCTCTCTCTCTCTGTTTCTCCTTTTATCACTGACAGTGTGTGTTTCTCAGTAATGCTCTCTCTTTCTCTTTTTATTTCTCTCTCTCTCTCTCTCTCTCTGTTTCTCTTTTATCACAATCTCAGTGTCTCTCAGTAATTCTCACTCTTTCTCTTTTTATTTCTCTCTCTCTCTCTATCTAGATAATATCAAGATCCAGGACTATTTGGAATTTTGCAAAACGCTTACTTTTGTTTCTAAATGTATGATCAAAATTTGATAATGGTCTTAGAGATCTTAATTTAGGCTTAATTTAGGCCTAAGCCTACACAGACTTGAATACATTGTAGGCCGACATGACTTGCCTAGATCTCAGACATTTCAAATAGAGCAAAGGAAAACTCGATGTTTTCTTTTTATTTAATATACAATGGGTCATAATTTTAAGCCTTATTGAGATTCTGTAGACCTATCTCACATAGGTTTTCTTTTTCCATGGAACCTTTTACTGTGTGAGCTAGATTTTGAGTTGTAAACACTGTAGTGCACCTTTGAAAAAAATTCATCATCCAGGCCTAAGCCAGCAGGTCTTGAAGGCTTGATAAATGGTGATATTATTGGACTAATCGTAGTGAGTAGGAGGATACTGTATTGCATCTTTTAGAGTCGAAAATTCATTAATTAGCCTCTAATATTACACTTTAATGTTATGGAATGTGTATAGTTGAGTATGTAATTAAGGTGTCATACAGTTTATCCATGCATATTTGTTTATACTGGCATATTCCTGTGAGACTCTCTAAATTCCTGTGAGTAGTGGTGAATATTCCTGTGAGCACAATTTGGGGTTGGCAGGTCTGATATACAATTGCAATTTTTGTGTAGAGAACGTTTTTCACTTCTTTTCAAGAATACTTTTATTTTATTTACAAATTAATTTCTTTGTTTCTTTCAGTATCTGATGAACTTTTAAGAACGTAAGTGTTTCAAAGTATTCTGTTATTCTTTTATTCAAGATTAAAACTGTATGCACCTAACGCCACTTTTTTTTTTTTTTTTTTTTTATGGGAAGGGAGTGGGAAAGATAGGAAAGTGAAGTTGGGTATAGCTTTACAGTGTTTAGATATTTTATAAAGTACAAAGCATTGTATCATCTTATTCAAACTCCACACCAAGCTTAAAAGAAACCTTAAATTATGATTATCCTTAAAGTTTGGTTTAGCTGTTTTTTGTATTGTTATTTTTCATTGAACTGTGGTTTAGGTTTATACATAGGATTGATTATGTTTTTACTTGATTATATAGTAAAACTTTTTCTCTCTATCTCAGGCTGAGCTTCTTCTTCCAGAGTCCTTTGTTACCAGCTCTGGAACTTATAGAGAAGTCCTCTGTATTTCATGTGACCTCACCCAGTGGCAGACATTTGTTTCAGGTGAATCATTGTAGACTTTGATTTTCTTTTTAAGCAAAATAATGATTTTTTTTACTTACATGTCACAGAGGCTGCAGTGGGAGGTATCAGGATTTAGGAAATAAAGGCCTTGGATGGTCAATATGTAGAAAGCAGAAGCAAAACAAGTTTGACTTACGGTGACACAATTCAGTTGGTTTGTTAAATGCTACCATGCATCAATCTTGGTCATGTTATGTGTTTGTGATAGAGGACATTTAAAGGTGGTGTGTTTATAATGTAAACAGGTGCTAAAAGCTTTCAGAATGTGTCAATCAATGCAGCATTTTTTAAGTAAATATTTATTACTGTGGTTAAAATTAAAAAGGAATACTAATAAAATTTTTTTTTTTATAATTCAAAAGTGCTTTGTATATCAGATATGATACAGAGCAAGATTGCTACTGTGTCAGGGCTAGAGCTATTTGCACTTATGCTTAGGTCTGAAGGAAAGAAAATTATCACAGTTTTGATGTTCTGAGCAACAGCACCAGTATTGGCTCACTCAGACATGCCTACCGTTCCAGAAATTCCGGATTCGTTCCGGAATTCTACCAGAAAATGACCTGCATTCCGGAAATCCGCATTTTTATCACAAAATCCGGAATTTCGCCGATTTGTGATTGGTCATACTCTCAGAAATAATCCTAGTCTAGATGTCTAGCAGAGCATCTCTGCATAAATAACCAAAAATGTTAAAGGGCTTAGAGAAAAAAAATAACGGTGTTAACACTGCAACAAACTATTCAAACTTGTTAAATGCATGGCGCTCTTTGCTACCCCTTTTTTCATAACACCCAGCATGCATCTTGCAAACTGAGGAGGGGTTGGGGTGGTTTGGGGCAAACCTATCAATGCAATACATCTAAAGACGAACATCATTGTAAGGTCTACCATCAGTCCCATCACTGACTGTTGCCGCGTTGACGGTCGGTCATTCACACTGTGGCGTCACTCACTTGGACTAGGATTTTTTTTCAACAGACAAATCTTTCATTCTTTACGAGGAAAGCAAGTACAAAAATTCTGACGGCAAATTTGAAATCAGCTACCTCGATTTAAGGAAATCAGCGCGGCAGAATTTCAATTTTTATAGAAATAAAGATTTTTGGGATAATTTTTCCCGTTTTAAATCTGTCAACTGTACTATTGTAGGTCAATGGTTTGGTCAAACTTAATTATCTAGACTTTAAGACCACTATACGCGCAGTCTTATATCTAGCGAAGTCATAAACCCTGCATTGAACTTGGCTCGGTGCAAGCCTGTCTGATTGATGCCAGGCTCTTGCCATTGCCAGTCCTATGATAATACTATGAACTATCCATAGATTTAGATTTTAATATAATGCAATCAGGCCTGCGTATCTTGGATAAATCTACGTCTCTTCAAAATGACCAAAAAGAAATTGCTCTACATAGAAGCTCCAATCCTCAAAAGACAACAGCATTGTACTGTATTGGAAAAGAATGCATCGAGGCAATCCGCATCTTAGGGATAGAAAAGGGAAATGTTTAATGGAATTTTCTATTTGAGAAAAGTTAATAAAATTGAACTCCAATGGTAACATTGAAATAAGTTACCCAAAGTTAAACAAGTCTTTGCAGGACGAGTAGAATAAAAATTTTAAGGACAAATTTTCTTTTCATAATGTCGTTAGTCTAGGGCCGATTTGCTCAACATTAGTGTAAACAGATTGGAATGTAAGCACGGAGGCTAAATCTTAAGCAGTTGGCTTAGTGTTTGTGCCGATTTAGACAGGAACTGATATCCTCCACACTCTCCCCCGTCCTAAAAGTACACCTCTTTGATTAATTGGCACTTAGTTAAATTGAGTGGGTTTCTTTTTTGGTTTAATCAGCGTTCAAGTTTGTTCCGCATTTTTGCCCTTAATGTTCCTCAAAAAAATTTTTAAGGGTAGGCATGTCTGCTCACTTGCAACTGACCCATTTTCCTCTTGCTATTCCCTCCGGGCTGAGGTTTTTTGGCCTTTTTTTAAAAATTGTAAAAAAAAAAATAATAAAGTAATCATTCTAGAACCTCGGACACATAAAATTTATCTTTAGATCTGTTAGTTGTAACACTTTTTATTCAGCTACCTTGATATGTTCATTTTTATGTTTTGTACAAAAAGGGTAAAAATTAGATATTCTGGAAAATTTTCTGAAGCCCATGAAAGATGCAGCAAACAGGTAAGAATACACAAAAGGAAGGAAAGATCATTAGATGCTTTTGACTTCTATGGATATTATTTAGATCCAGATATCTAGACTGAAAATCATCAGGTTGGGTCTTGATGTAGCGCTCCTAGATCTACTACTCTGAGAGTTTCTTAGATCTACACTTTATCTGGATCTAGATCTAGGTCATCATCAAAAACATTGTGACTTTCTACAGGCAAAAACTCTACGTCGTTATCAGAAAATTCATCCCCAGATCCGTCTGCCTAGGTAAAAAGAAACCAAACAGACTAAGTCTATTCAAGACCATAATCGCATTTCACCCTAGATTTAGATCTCCATCTACCTCTCAGATTTCGCTAATTCTGGGCGGACTTTCGGTTTTGCAACACGCGTTCTAAATTATTTTATAAAAAAACAAGTTCTGCAATAACAAAAATGTGATTCAGAATACTGACAAAGAAATGGTTCAGGAACGGTAATGTATAGGCAGCGAGTTGTTTGTGCGCTTATTATAGGTGTTTTAGAGCGGTAAAGGTACTAAAAACTGCAAGAGTTGCGGGCGCCGTCCTCAGGGAATTTTTGGGTTGCCCGCAACAGCTGCGGGCTGCGTCGCAAGTGAGTTCATACAGATAATATAATTAGAATTAGTAATTTTAGCAGCAGTTATAAGATTAGTAATAATAATAATAATGTAGTAATAGTAGAAGAGACAGAAGTAGAAATAGTTGTAGTAAGCACAACTACAGTAGAAGCAAGTTGTTATAGTTGTAGCAGTAGCAGGGGAGAGTGGTAAAGTGTAATGTTAGTAATAGATGTAATTGTAGCATAGGGCTAGAAACTCGTAGGGTTAAATGTAGTAATAAAGGCAAAATAGTACTAGTTTTTTGTACTAGTGGTAGTGGTTGCAAGAGTAATAACTACTACTTATTATGCTATATTGTTACTAATGCTATTACTCAATTGTACTGCTCTTTCCAAGTGAAATTCCGTATCATTTTGGTTATGGTTATACCGATATCCATTTATTTATCCCTGGCAGAGCAATGGCAAAGTACAGGGGAAGATAAATTATGATCTTAACAAGAAATATATATATGTCCTATCATGTTTCTAAAACATCTTTGGTTGTGCATGCAAGAATGTAATGTCTACTGTGCCAACACAAAATCAGAGGAGCAAGTATCATAAATAAATGTAGCTACAGTTGGCATAGCTCATTCACAATATTTGCATCAAATTCTCTCATGATCCTTTAGATTTTAGAGAGTCTGGCTCTGAGGGATATTTCAAATCTAAGAGGGATGCTCCTCAGCGTGCATAAAACCCATTTTCATAAGCCTGTTTGTACTGCAAAACATCTTTGTTTGGGCATCCAGTTTTTTCACTATTGAACTTAACATTATCTCCTTTTTTCCTCCGCTTCCTCGCTCCTCTTAAATTTTCCATGCTGTTCAATAATTTCACTCTACTTTCTCGTACTCTTTGCAGTAATCTATGATTACTTGTTGGCTCCTCATGTATTTTTTCCAAATAATGATGCCATTACATTATGTGGCCTTGTCTGATTACTTTATCTGTATACATTAAATGAATTTGATGAACAAATTAAAAATAATTAAATGAATTTGCACAAGTTTTTTATTCTTTTGATTAAACAATAAAAGTGAGTAATTACTGTGGTTTGTTCTCCTGTATTTTTCCCCAAGTGTCAATGTTCAACAATCATTTGGCCAATTTAAGACTTTTGTCTTGTCAATGTTCAACAATCATTTGGCCAATTTAAGACCTTTGTCTTGTCAATGTTCAACAATCATTTGGCCAATTTAAGACTTTTGTCTTGTCAATGTTCAACAATCATTTGGCCAATTTAAGACTTTTGTCTTGTCAATGATCAACAATCATTTGGCCAATTTAAGACTTTTCTTGTCAATGTTCAACAATCATTTGGCCAACTTAAGACTTTTGTCAATGTTCAACAATCATTTGGCCAATTAAGACTTTTCTTGTCAACGTTCAACAATCATTTGGCCAATTTAAGACTTTTGTCTTGTCAATGTTCAACAATTATTTGGCCAATTTAAGACTTTTGTCTTGTTTTTAATGAAGCTTTTGAAACATTAAGAATTGTTCATAATTTTTTGCCGAGTACGGAAACACTTGATGAAATGTGTTTTGGTGAGTTTGACATGCTAACTTTTGTATAGTTTTCAATCAAGCAAGTCTTTAAAAAGTAGTGTAATTTGATAACATTGAAATCAAGTGAGTCTCAGTATTGCAAATGATATTTTTGTTTATAATTTTTTTGAGGAGAGTAATTGGATGGATCAAAAATATTTACTGAAGTCTCGGTACTATGTGCATTTGTTCCACCGTTTACCATTTCATGCTTCTGCTTACTTTGATTCTATACCATTGTAAGCATTGCTGTCGGTTTTTACCAAGAGATAAAATTGTTTGGGTTTTGCTGCCTTTATTCTCATTATATTTCTATAAGCATCATAAATAACTTACGCTGTAACCTGTCCTCAGGTAATTGGTGCCTCTGGTACACCTTACACCTGCTTCCCCAATCTGAAATACTGTTCTTGTCCAGCGTATCAATTCTCAGGTAATCGCAGTCATTTTTTGAGTCTCTTGAATTACTGCTTTTCAAACTCTGTAGAGGCTCAAGAATAAAATACTATGATACACTCATAACTCTGCATCTGTAGTGTATTAACATTTTCCATCTGCATTTTTTTTTTTTTACATTTATATTGACTTTATTCTGAAACTTATTCTGTGGAGTTTGCAATGTTGAAGAATAAATAGAGCTATGTTGAATCTGTTTTTTGTATTTGAACCATGTATGGCAGGAGAAATTTACATAACTCAATTCTCCTTAAGACTTGTTTTTGCAACCTCTGGCTTGTTTTCTCTTTTTAATTGTTTTTTTCTTTCTTTAGTTTCTTTTCCTTCTTTTTTTGTTGTTTTTTTTTGTTTCAGTACTTCGGAAAGAATCCCAACTGATGGTATGTAAATATTTAACTAACATTTCACATTTGTTAATTATTTATTGGGAATAGAGGACAGCTTTATTTATTGGTTGGACTGTAATATAATTTGGACAATAACTGAATAAGTTTATACTAAAGGTTCAATAGATATTATGCTTCCTCCCTTGTTCTATGGGGAGGGGCTGGAGCTGGTTTGAACTCAAAGCATATTTCTCTTGCCCTTCAGGAATCTTTGACAAAACTAATACATTTTTCTCTACCCCATGTTATATAGGATAAGAAGGTAAGGAAAATAGACCACAGGAAAAGGTTTTGTGTTCAACACGCTGGTCCTAGCAGATCATAAAAGAATGCAGGAAATGAAAAAAGATCATTAAGTGGGGAATGCTTAGGAATTTGGAAAGCATTCATTCATGAATAATAAGGGTATTATTTAGAAAACAGGGACAAAATAGATGGGATTGTCAACCAAACTTAAAAGAAGCTTATCGGTTCTCACATTTAAGAGTAACATTATTTTTCTGCTATGTTTTTGGTTGGATTTTTTTTTTTATCATAAGATATATTATTTTTCAGGCAATGGAATTTTTTTTTTTTTTTTTTCAGAAATTATTTTCTTTCTTATTTCCTTTTCCATTTCCCCAGTGTAAGCACGTTCTGGCTTTGAAGTTGGCAGAAGCTATGGAGGTGGTGAAGCCGTTACCTGTGTCAGATGCAGAGATCACCAGCATGATAGCAGCCATGGACTGACTGGCTTTGTCTAGTTGTATATTTTAGAAATAATTACATTTTCTATATTTTTTTTTATCTCAGTCCACTCATCTGATATGTTTTATGATTTTACTTCTCCAAAATAAGATCCATTATAAGAGTGCCTTTAGTGCTTGGGTTGTTGTTCTTGGTTTTGTTTGATCTACTGACACTGTTCATAAAACTTAGTGTATTCAAACATGCATTATCTACTGACACTGTTCATAAAACTTAGTGTATTCAAACATGCATTATCTACTGACACTTTTCATAAAACTTAGTGTATTCAAACATGCATTATCTACTGACACTGTTCATAAAACTTAGTGTATTCAAACATACATTATCTACTGACACTGTTCATAAAACTTAATGTATTCACACATGCATCTGTAAAAATATTTCTGATGGTGCACCCTTTCAATGTTTACGTTGTGGCAGTTTGCACATCGTGTACTATTTTTTTCCCTCACTCAATGGATTTCATTTCAGAGGAATGTACAGGGTGTGTGGATTTCTAGCAAGAAAGGACTGTAGGCTTTTTAAACACTGACTGATGAATGACACCACACCATTACTGAAATCAATGCTAGAGACTGAGGTGCCCTGTTTGCATTTCTGCAAGGGGCACAAGAAAAAAATATGGAAAATAACTCATTTAAAAAAGGCAAATATCGAGTAATTCCCCTTAATTTAACTACACTATTAGCAAGATTCCTCCTATTAGGCCTTAAACACACTTGCTTCACATTCCCCTCGTTTTCATGTTGTTACCGTCACCCTTATTGGCGATGTGACAGAAGCCTTCTTTAATCTATATCCGGCGTCGTACTGACTTCACATCACAATCCCTCACCCTTCACGATTTTGATTTTACCGCTGCAGTAAAATTGCACTCTGCAAATTGTCATTCCGCTGTCTAGGACAGAAAATCCTCAGTCAGGGTGTGGAAAGTTGAAATTTATTTTAATCAAAATTGTATCATAATGTATTTTTAACTTCAGATTTGGATTCTGCGATAAAAATTACATTATGAGCGCGCAAGATTTTACATTTTAGGCCCATTTTTCCCAATATGGAAGATTAAAAAATAATTGTAAGCACGCTGACCTCAACCTAGTTTTGACTTGTTGGGTTGTTCACTTTTTTCTTTTTTATTGAGACTTTGAGACAATTGATTCAGAACTTGAGCAGACAAGATGGAAGAAGCACTAATTGCAGCAGTGCAGAAGAGACCTGCACTTTTTGATAAATCACAAAACAATTACTCAAACAGAAATTACGTCAACAAGGAGGGGTAGACATTGCTAAAGAAGTTGGAGTGGAAGGTAAGAATTAACATTTTATTGCTTCTTTTAAAAGTGTTCTCTCTCTCTCTCTCTCTCAAAATACTACAATAAGTACAAGCCTAAATGTCTAAAATTTATTGCAGTGTGTCTCTTCTTCGCTGCCTCAGTCTAGTGTCAAAAATGAAAACACTTGACCCTATATCTAAGATGCAGTATCAAATGGACATTCCTGCGGTTTTGCTGAAGAACCTTACACGCACAGAGCCACATACCACAGAGGAGCACAGGGAAAAAACTTCTGAGTATTATCAATCAAGTGTACCTCCTCAGAACATCTCAAAAATGGCTGCACCCACAGAGTCATATTACAGCACTCCATCTCAACATTTTGGTTATTATGAATAAAAATGTTGACATGTTCTCTTTTATACGTTTCTTTAAAATTTAATAATTTCACGATGGAATTTCATTAGTTTATTGACGTTTTTTTTTTTGTATTGTCTAGAATGTACACATAATTCTGTAATTATTAATAAAATGATTTGCTGTTACTCCCTTAAGTCAATTCTTTTGAAATTTTAGCTTTCTTATATCTTCATGGTTGAAATTTTTGGTAGAAAAAGAAAATTTACAAATGAGGTTTTTGTTATGAAAATAATTTACACAAGAAGTGTTTAAATTTAATACAATTATTTGTGGTTGATTCAACAAATATGCTTTGTACTGTACACAATTAATTTGGTTTCAACTTTTGCATTTATTCAAATAAAAATCAATCACTTTATGTTTTACCTACCTTTTTATTTTTTGGTTCTTAATTGATTGTGAATCAAAATACATGTAATTCACCTTAAGGTAATGACAAGGAGATAAAGGTCTTCTGAAATTAGTTGTTCGCTTCTCAATAGCGGGACCAACCATCTCCAACAGCACACGAAATGTTGAAGGTCTCATCCTCAAATACGACATGCACTTGCCCTCATCTTTTAAAATTTTGAGAACAAGATGATGATATTCACCATATCGTTCTCTTCTGTTAAATATGCCATGCACCCAATATTTCTATCGTCTGTATTGTTGCTTTTTTCCTAACCAGTAGAGCAGCAAAAGCTGTAAAGCCAACACACAGATAGCCTCCATAGTTCTTAGTGCTGGTCGCAGACAGTACTGTGTAGGCCTTGACTCTAGGCTAGCCCACAGATTTGGCGAAGCCTCGAATTTATTTTCCCAAAATCACGAGGGGGAAAAGGAATGTGAAGTCAGTATGTTTGTGTAATCAGCTCAACTTTTTCTCCCCCAAATTAGAGAATTGAAACCAGGAGGAACGTGAAGCCAGTGCGTTTCCGGCCTAACGGACCTTGGTGGATGTAATGGCGTCTGTTGAAATGTTCCCTTTGATGCCATTATAACCAAGGTGCTCTCTTCTGCTAAAATATGGTGTGTCTGTTTCATTTCTGTTTTCGCTCAGTCATTCCTGCCCTTCAATTTTCACACTCATATTATGATAGAGTTTTGTTAATAGTGGGCCTGTTTGATACAATGCCTTAATGGTTTTACACAAAAGCTGTTTGGTGTTTAATTGAAAATGTAACATATTAATATAAATGTATAAAGTACTGAAGCAAGCCTCTCTTTTCTCTAGTAGTAGTATTAAAAACAAGCAGCTTCTGGTTCATACTTCCAAGTATATTTTCAACTTAGTTTTCATGTCAGGATTTTTTGTTTATTGAAATTTTTATTGATAGAGCGTAGAGACATGTACATGTGTATTAAAAAATTATTTTTGCCTTTCACTATTGCCTGATGTTGTTAAATGGCTGTTTATTAAATACACTCGATCCTTTCTCATTATATTTTATATCGTATTCAATAATTAAAAAGCTGCGCACAAGAAATGATTTGCTTGTCCATAATTGGCGAACAGAAATATAGAAGAAATACATGTAGCAGTCAAGGGTTGGATGTAAGCAAAAAAAATGTGGTTGGCATTTATCAAATATTTTACCATTTCTAAACATTTTAAAATCTTTATATAGTATTGAAATTACGGTTATAATCTAACAGTAAAAGTAAATTCTGGTTGCTAATTTTTCATCCTCCCTTTGTCATATTAAAATTCATTTGTTTCGATGTTTCCATCAATATTAATCCATGAACGTGCAGTTCATTTGAGGTTGACATTTTTATGCGTTTTCCTATTTTGTATTAATGTGAATGGAAGAGGCACTGTGTGTGTATGTACTGCTTGCATCACAAATGAAACACATGAAGGAGTGAAGGGCCTAGACCTTCTGCTGTTATTTCAGTGAGTGATGCTATGGTGTGTACAAAAACTGATGGAATATTATTTTGTTCTCTGGCTGGATGCTGTTGCTTGGTTTGTTTCTTATCTAACATTACCCCCTCCAACCCCCCGAACTTTTCCCTGTTGCAGTGCACTGAGCCTTTGTGTTGCTTGCATCAGGACCCAGTGGGTTTGTGATCTGTTACTCACCGAATGTACATAGGTCTACTGTTAAAGTGTGTGATAAGTTTCTATTTATTATATTGAAGCTGATGTGGTGTTTCTAATAATTATATTTAAGTCTTTACCTTTGTAGTTTCCAGTCATTTGAGAGAACTTTAAGCTTGATTATAATAACTGCAAAATCTCTATTTGACCTGGTTTGTGTTGTTTAATCCACCTGCACAACAAATAAAATGCATCACAAATGTTAAAGGTATCCTGATTCTAAGTTTGGATCTCACTAATGTTCTACATTTACATATTTCATAACAGATCCTTTTTTTAATTTTGACCTCTATGTGTAATTTATGCTCATGTTGTATCTGTCATTGCTCACGGGGCCTTTTTTTAACGTTGGGAGTAGCAGTTTAGTTTAGGAGACCAGCGAGAAACCCCTCCATGCTTAGGAGACTTAATGGGTTAGACGCATGGCTGCCATGCAGAGATTTATCACCTGCCGTAATTAGATCTGACAGGCACCGGCAACCTCATCTGATGCTGCCCGCCTTTGCATACCGGCAGTAGAATTAAAAAATGTGCACAAATGCTGACTTTTCAACCGGTCAGTCACACAAGTCAAACTTTCTAACATAGTCAAGAGTGGTATCATTTAAATATTTTTCTGCTCTATAAGACGCACTAAAAAACATTCTTTCTTCTGAGTGTATCGTGGATATATCAACCATTTTCTGTGCTATGTGTTAGTGATTGAAATTTTCGTTGAAAATCTGTGGTTTTTTAATTCATATTCAAACTATTTCATTTGCATAAATAAGAAACGGAGTTTTGAAAAAAAAATTGCGCCATTACCTTACTTATGGTTTTCTGTAGCATGCAAGAAAAGGGCTTAGATGGCCCACCTTTTGTTTATTTTATATGATTTTTTTTCTTTAGGTTTCATTGACTTGAGTACACTACGACCTTTTACATAAAAACATTGCTTCAGTTTCAGTATTCAATTGTATCAGTTTGAATCTTTAAAACTTCATTTTGCATCTCGCTTTAAATTTCATTTTAAAAATTTGGTTCTACTTGATTTCATTTTATTAAAATGGAGCATTTTTTCAGAAAAAGTACTTCCAAAACATCACATTTTAGAACACCAATGCATACCTTTTATACAGAAACATAGCTTTGGTCTAGGTTTATTAGGAGAACAGGGTGGGGAACTCTTGCACACAACAATAAGAAAATACATAAACAAACACACGCAATGAAGAATGAAACTAGACAATTAGAAACCACTATGAAATCTCACCTTTTACAAACATCTCAACACCTGCAGTCACTTATCCCAGAAAAAATAAGATATCTAGTAAAAAAAAAAAAAACATTGCTAAAAT
>BLXT01006181.1:867952-892468 GCA_019648995.1 Plakobranchus ocellatus | reverse complement strand
GAGAGTGAGAGGAGAGAGAGAGAGAGAGAGACAGACAGAGACACTGACTGAAGTTAGATAGAGAGAATGATCCTAAAGTGATAAAATAATTTTGAGAAAGGAAAAGCTGTATATATTTTGATAGATTAGATCTAAATTTCTAAGTATCTGTTGCATGGAACAAGATGTTAGAGTGTTCTTAGCTTGTGCTGGAATAATGATCTGCTTTGGTCATAGGCCTACGCATTTCCCGATATTCTTAACTACAATTCAACCTGCAAAGAAATCATGAACATTATACTTTCAATTTCGTTAAACGCAAGTTGGGCCACTCTAGAGATCAACACATTATCAGGTAGAAAACTTTTCTGTTTATATTTCTGCTTCACACGAAACAATACCCCGTTTCTCACTTAAGTTATTTAAGATTTTGTATTAACTTTCTGTATCTGTGTCACTGTGACCTTATTATTAAAATTCCTTTTAAAGAAAAATTGTGTCGCAAGTTAAGCATTGTATGGTAAGATAATGAGGCTTTATGTTTCTTGTAACTGTCGCCATCTTCAGAACTCTATTTAAAGACCAAAACATGCACGTTTTTGTGAATTTTGTATGTCAATTACACTATGGTTAAAAATCCTAGAATATCTTCGCTGTGCGGCCCGGTGAACAGGGTCACTGGGACACAGTGCCCTGAGGAGCCTCGCAACTAAGCTTATGCCGGCAAACAGCCTTGTGCTCAATTTAATACAAGTACATCTGAATTTAAAAAAGAATAAATCTTAAGCACAGTTCAAGTTTTTTTTTTCTTTTTGCATGTTCAGGCAGTCATGCAAAATTTAAAATAATGACTCTAAACACCTTGTGCTAAGCTCTGTAAAAGTCAATGACAATTGACATTTTGAAGAAACCTCTTATAGCCTTGAGTTTGAGTAAAAGCTGATGATATTCCTACAATTAGTACATACTCATAGCAATAGCATCTGTCGGATAAGACATACTGTTTTAGTATTTGCCTTACTAATCCACGTTTATCAACAGTGGAAAAGGCACAGGAAAATATACATCTATTGTGTTGAGGTAGGAGATAGCTGTACCAACACTCAAGACAAAATCCTTTCTTACTTCCCTCACCACAGGCTCAGTGCAAGGACATTGACGTATATATATATATATATATATACATGTATTATATAATGTTCAACATAATACAAGCTAACAACTTGTAACAAGTAAAACAATCACACTCAAAGTTTGGTGGCATTTTTATTGGAGGTTATAAATGTGGATTACTTTTGTTTCCCAAAAATGACTGACTTACAATGAACTTTAACCTGTCACTTTCCAGATGGTATCTCAAATGGATATTAATTATTCTTGATAAATAGACTAAAAACTCTAATGGTGAAATTACTAAACAGCAATAATTTATCAAGTAATGAAGTGTACAGCAAAAACGCAGTTGTGAGTTGGAAGGGCAAACAAAAGTACCATAGTTGCAAAATTGTGATCCAGGGATGAACAACAAAAATATGGTTCAGTTTTATTTACAAGTATTGGTATAAAAAAAAAAAAAAAAANNNNATTACTATGTACACAGCAGTTTAGGTTATGGTGATGGAAGGGCAAGTTTGTGTGTAAAAAAAAGAAAAAAATGGTATTGTATCAACAAAAAAATTATACAAGCAAAAGTGCTAACTTGACTATTTTACAGGATTGCAGAAAAAATACATTTTCAAAAGTTGCTGAAGCTTAAGATTAAATCTTTTTTTTTTTTTTACTTTTTGAAGCTGCCTATGGAGGTACACAAGAGAAAGGTATCCTTGCTAAGAAAGATAACCCACAAATACCTTTACTATTAGTATTACTACTAGGTAGTGTGAACAACAATGAATTAAGCATCACAACCTAAAAAAAAATAAAAATGTAAAACATTTTTGTAAAAAAAAAAAAAAATACCTTATCATTCATACTACAAAAAAAAAACAATGATGATATTCTTTTTCACAATTATAACCCACTGAGGCTCAACTTCACTACAGGATAAAAAATAGAATTAGAAAAACACTACATGTGCTAGCACAGTGTACCGGTACTAGAAGAAATGTTGGCAGAACCTTTTTAATCTGCATCTGAAGACAGTGTCGATTTGAAGTTGAAAGTTCTGCGTTAATTAAACCCTTTTTTAAAAAAAAACTTATAATTTTAAAAAATAGGGGGGGGGGAAGAGAATGCTTTTTCTTTTTTCATTAACTTCAGATGTCACAATTGAGGCTTAATACATGAAAATGTATGATTTTCAGTAAAAGATTATCCAAATTAACGCAAGAGCCTAATACATTATTTTCTTCTTCTTCAACATTCTTCTCTATGTCTTTTGAAGCCTTTATTTTTCTAATGATCTTCTATAAAATGCATCATGATGCAAATGTTCCGATGAAAAAGCACAAAGAGGAATTTAAAAAATTCTTTGGTAGTAATGATCATCATGATAAAAGTGGCACACCGACAGCAGGTAAAACAAAAACGTTGCAGTACAAAACTTAAGAATCATATCAAGCAAATAAGTAAATGCAATTTGTGACATATCCTGGTGCAATACCACACTTCCTCCGGCTTCTTGACTCTAGTCTTAGGCTGAAAATATACTGCCATGCACAACTGAAGTGCACCACGAAAAAAGTCAGGCCCTCCTCTTTACTTCCCATCAATCTATCAGTTATTTCACTGACACGACTAGACGTGAGGAGGAAATAAAGACGTAGGCACAACTTTTTTCACAGGCACTTTGGCTGTGCGTGGCAGGCAGTATATTTTCAGCCTTAGGGTTAATTTTAAAAAATGCAAGTCTGGCAAAGACCCAAATTTCATTTTCTTGAGATTGGTCCACATAAACAGTTTCAGACACAAGCTTTTGAAAGTAATTCTCTGCTCTTTGAACTGTGTATAGAACATTTCATATATATCTTTAGACTGATGGTTATATTTATCAATCATACAGATCACGATGTCTCTTTTTAATTTTCTCTTTTAATTGCAAAGGCTATTAAGGGCAAGTTCTGGTCATATCAAAATGAGACTTTACACTCATTTGGGCTAAACTCTAGAATCAACTAAATGGTCATGAGGCTCGGCGGCTTGAGGTTAACATATCATCATAGAAAATATTGGTTACACTGTTACAGTTATCAAATTGCAAGCTTTGTTTTATTACATAGAATTAAGAACTGACAGTGACACAACTTAAATTCCACTTCAACTGCTTTCCTTGATCTCATGTTGTGATCTTGCTATTCATTTAACTTATGTTGTTGTTTTAAAAGAAGCATGTTTTTTCTGACACGTACTTTTTTTCCAAAATTTACTTCGTATCCATAACATTATAGTTCTTAGTTTAAGTTTCAACAATGAAGCCAGTTGGCATACAGGCACTTGCTGCGAGCTAGCCAAGAGTAAGACATGACATGGGGAGAGGTCCAATCCTTAGCAACAAGATGACACAGGCAGTTTCATACTTCCAGAATCAAAGCAGCACTACTAATCATTATGCCACAACTTATAACAGATGATAGCCATGTCTACACTAACAATTGACGCTATCAGTTGATTATAAAATATCTAAAACTGTATAAAATTAGGGTGGATGAGCCAATTTAGCCAAGTTTTTTTTGTTTTTTTCTTGAGTTTACCATAATTCTACCCAAAATAAAACAAAAGATTTTAAAATCTTAAAAAAATTTTTAAATTGGCAAGAATATGGAATAATTCAATATCAGAAAAATACAAATTTTTACACATTTACATGCATGTACATCATTTTCAAAAGTATCAAGGATTTAGGATATACGAGAGTCAATGTTTTCTCTACTTAACAAGCAAATCTTTTACCTTAGAAGACATTCATATTAATTTAATTTTGTCAATGATTGCCTTCCATTTATTAATAATTGATTTGAAACTAGTGTGAACGATTTGTTTATTTAAACTCCTTCCTGTGAGATGTGTTGGGGCGAAATCCACATAATCTAACACACTACAGGCATTTTAATACTTTAAGATATTGGATAGATGTCTATACCAAATAAACGTCCACTTTTGTCAAAACTACAATTTCCCATACCTGATTCAATAGAGTGGCCTCATTCTTCAAACCGATACATATTTTTATATAACTGGCTAGCCTTATAAAAATAAGATTAAGATTGCACATCCTGGGAATGACAAAAAAATGAAAATGTAATGAAAAAAAAAAAAAATAATAACACCAACTAAAAAATAGTACAAAGACCTTATTAAACAGGCCTTACCTTTGCTTAATATCAAAATAAGATATTGTTTTATTGGCATTCTACATTCCATTGTTTCAACAATAGCGCATCTAAAGTGCAGTTAATCTTTTGATTTGTTTTCTTTTTTTCTAAATCAAAGCAAATTATGTGTAAAATTTTCAGTATGCCATTTCAAAATATGTGTACCTACTTTCACACGGTAATCTTAAAAAGAAAAATTCACTTTTCCTTCAAGACAAGGCAAATGTGTATGGTGTCAAATTCAAAACCAGTTTTGTGACCAAACTGTCCATAACATGCAGATTTGGCTTAAATAACAAATGGACATAACTATAGAGTCTTTGCCCGAAGGCTATGAGAGAATTTCAATGGGAAATGTTACCCAAGCTGAAACTTTAGACCTACATGTGCATTCTTCAATGTCTGTTCCTGCCACTTCTCTCCTCAATTGTGGTAATATCACATAAGAAAGTAAAAGATTCAAATGCTGATACCAAAACCACATTATACATAGCAGTCCCACAAAATGAGTCTATATTAACAGAATATTATAAAATGAGTTGTTGTAAAGGCATCTTCCAAAATGACTGAAAGCAAAATTTCAAAACTAGCCAGAGACAAATTATTAAAATTCTTTGCTGTCCTTGAGATCTACAAAACCATTTTTTTTTTCAAATATTTTTGGCATCGTTGATCTTTTTTTTTACTCTCTACATCTTTCTTGGGGGTACCCGATGTAGCAGTTGGGCAGCTTCCAACAAAAAACTCATTTCTGATAGAGAAGTTACATATTTGCTGTCCTGACTGGTTCAAGTAAACTGGACAAGTTATTTGATTAAAACGTACATATAGTATCAGAAATGATGCAGGGATTTCTTTCAAAATCTGAAATATAAAAATGCATCCCTCTTTACAGGAAAATAGGTGCAAATTCAATAGCTTGTTGCAATAGAAAAAAAAATTCTGAAAGTGTGTATTCTCATACTCGCAATAGAGTAACCAATAAACAAAATGAAAAGGGTCAAAATGAAAATTGTTTATTTTTATCATAAATGCAATATTTTATGACTGTTGTAATTAAATGGAATAGCCAAAGTCTGATAATTCAAATTTTTCATAAATCAAAGATCTCAAGATCTTGAGATTTTTTTTCTTCTTTTGGGCTTTGTTAGACTTGATCTCATAATCCAAATGGAAAGAAGACAATTCTCTTCATCTGAAGGCAACACTGCTGTGGACAGCATTTAACTCATCTTTACCCTGTCTTTCTCTTGTCTCAGTCCAGTAGAAAAAACTTTTAACTGAACAGCAAAGCTAACAAAAGCATAAGGAAGAAACAAATCAGATTTTCTATAGAGATCACACGCTGAAGGTTTTGCATGAGGAAGGTACATGTAACTAAACTTTGGCAAGATCTGCTGAAAGAAAGGCAACCCTTTGAAAAAGCTTTGCATCGAGAGAGATCTACTAAACTCTAAAACATTTCAACAAAAACATTACGGGCTAATTCAAATCCCTTTTGGTCCATGCCCATAAAATTCAAACTAGATGATTTCTATTGCATTCGAATGTCCATCAATTTTCAAGCAAAATAATCATCTGTATGGGTTTCTATCTACTCAAAAGATGTATTACATACTTATTCCAAATAAATAAAAAGCATGTACTGACCATATGTAACGAACTAAGAGGCAAAAAGCCTCTTCTTAAAATGCCCCAGAATCTCTCAATATGAGACTTGGTGTAAGAAAACAATATAGTATTAGTTCAGCCCTCCACAACACTTAATGTAAAAACTGACAAGATGCACTTGAGCCCCTGTCTCCCATTTCAGTGAAGTGTGCCACACTCCCTAAAATTGTGATTATAAGTGTATGCTTGAATGCCTGCTGAGGGTCAGCATAAAAATCTCAAATAAAAACAAAAAGACAAGCTTGAGGCCATTTCTTCTTCTGGATGGATTAAAGGTCATTGAACTGAATGTCTATATAAAGCATGCAAATGGTAGAAATCAGTCATTGCAACCCTTGACATTTGAAATTTCCATTATGGCTATCAGCTGGTCAGAACCCTACGACCAACAAAAAAAAACCACTTTTGTGATACTGTGGCACAAGACCAGAGTTGAAAAGAAAAATAGGCTTGAGAATGATAGCTAAGCTTAAAAACAGATTTTTCTACATCTAGCTTGAACAAAAAATAAAAAAAAAGATGTAGAAAGAGCTCACATATCATGACAGAAAGCAACTTTTTTTTTTTTTTACATGATCAAAGCCCAAGCTTTTGTGGTGATTAAATAGATCTTGTTTGACCAAACATAATACATTATTTTAAAATATACATTGTCCTGCACAAGTTCAGACCATTTGCCATTTATGCACGAATAAAAAAATCCAAATTGTGGGGAGAATAGAGTGAGAGAGCCACAAAGCAGCCTACACAAGAAAATAGTGCATGAAGGTTTAGTGTTAATTCAAAAAACACGTAGTGAAGCTTGAACTTCTCTCATCAAGATTGCTCAACACTCAAAAGCATTAACAATTTAAAATAAAAAAAAATATATAGATAGATACATAAAATACTTACATGTACATATATATTGTCATTGAATAAGAAAAAATCCTGAGCAGTGAAGAAAAAAATTAGTAACTCGAGTAAAAATTTTACTGACCAAATAATATTCTAGGCCAAATTTTGGAAAGCAAAAAAAAAAATCTTTTTTTTTTTTACAATACACTATGCCTATTACCCCAAAACTGCAACACTTGGGGCTATATTGTCACCCTAAATGTTGAAAGAAACAAGTAATGTGCATCTGTACATATCGGGGATGGTAAGATTACTTCACAATTTAAAGAGTCATGAAAAATCAGCTGCTTTTATTAGGACTTTACAGTTATAAAGAGATGAGTGCATGCTCAATTAAAGATATTGCCATTTTAGTTCTCAAACCCTCAGCCTGCACCAATGTCCTTTACATTACAAAGACATGATCGCTATTGCTTTTCAACCATTTACAATTTACTTTCACGCAAAAGTACAAACAAGGTATAAGTTTTATAAACACTATGTAACATGTTGTAAGAATTCTTCAACGGGGTATTTTTTCCCTTTTCATAGCATAAACCACGCATGGGACAAGGCTCATTTTTTGCTAGGTACTCTGAGGAGTAAACAGACGGGTACGATGTTAAACACTTGGTTATAAAATGTACGTTTTAAAAATCAGATACCAAAACTGATTTCGTTAGGATTGAGAAAAATTTAAGAGATGAATTCCCCTGCCCTGTGTATTAAAGGTTTAGAAAAATTATCTCCACAGTAAGTTTTTCATTCCTCTTCATATGGACAGGATTGAAACGGTGGTATTTCATTGGTAGATTTCGAAAGATCTATAAGTCAACATTATGATTTAAACTGGACTAACCTTAAGCTAAAAGGAAATGCATGCACTGAATTAAAATCATCTTACTGGGTATTTCATATCTAGCCGTGAACTATAACGCATACACTAAATTACCATCATCTTACTAAGTAGTTCATATCTCGCCATGAACTATAACACATACACTGAATTACCATCATCTTACTGGGTATTTCATATCTAGCCAAAAAACCCTGGGTATTTCATATCTAGCCATGAACTATAACACATACACTGAATTACCATCATCTTACTGGGTATTTCATATCTAGCCAAAACCCTGGGTATTTCATATCCAGCCATGAACTATAACACATACACTGAATTACAATCATCTTACTGGGTATTTCATATCTAGCCACGAACTATAACGCTTACTCTGAATTACTATCATCTTACTGGGTAGTTCATATCTAGCCATGAACTATAACACATACACTGAATTACCATCATCTTACTGGGTAGTTCATATCTAGCCATGAACTATAACACATACACTGAATTACAATCATCTTACTGGGTAGTTCATATCTAGCCCTGAACTATAACACATACACTGAATTACCATCATCTTACTGGGTAGTTCATATCTAGACATGAACTATAACACATACATTGAATTACCATCATCTTACTGGGTAGTTCATATCTAGACATGAACTATAACGAATACAATGAATTAAAATCATCTTACTGGGTATTTAATATTTTGCCAAAACCCTGGGTATTTCATATCTAGCCATGAACTATAACGAATACACTGAATTACAATCATCTTACTGGGTATTTCATATCTAGCCACGAACTATAACGCTTACACTGAATTACTACCATCTTACTGGGTAGTTCATATCTAGCCATGAACTATAACGCATACACTGAATTACTATAATCTTACTGGGTATTTCATATCTAGCCATGAACTATAATGCATGCACTAAATTACAATCCTTTTATTGAATTATGTCTGCCGATATTTTTTAAAAGGTGGAAACAAGTTGACACTTTAGAATATTTTACAACACAAAATAATAATGATTCAATGTATAATTACAATGAAGAATGTGGTATTAAAGTCTTGCATAATAAAACATAATTAGGTTAATGGATTTTAGAAAAGGACATAACTTCTATGTGCATGAATATGTATGTACAGTTAAATAGTTAAAACAAAAAAATTTACAGGACCAAAATCACTTCCCTATAAATATTTATGCCATATTTGAATTGCATTGAAAAGGCCTTTTAAAAAATCAAAAGATTTTCGCTTGCTAAATGGAACAGGTGTAATAAAATATTTTCTAAAAATAGTTCCATCACTTACATGAGTGAATATTGCAGATTTTAAAAAATGTCATGTTTAATTTTAAATTACACAACTATTTTATCTGAACACATTTGAAAATTTAATGAAATTCTAGTGTGTGTGCATTTTAATTTTAATAAGATTCAACTAAGTTATATTTTTATTTTTTGTAATGCTTATGAATGGATAGGCCATTAGAGTTATACTACGCCAGATTTTGTGTGTGTTTCCTTTCTGAGCTAAATTTCCTACAACTATTACACTTTATAGAGTAACTCTGTAAACTATGGATCATAACATAAATATTTTGGGCATGAAAAGTCTCGCCAAAATGGGAATCTGATATTTGTACAAAATATAGATATATTATCATAATAGATGTTCTTAAGAGATGTGGTCTGTATCTGTGTGATAAAGTCTATAAAGATAGACAAGTGAAAGTTTTATTGATTTAAAAAAAAAAATAGGGAAGCATTAGGTAAATTAAAAATTCATATAAATACAGCCTTAGTTCTAAAAAAGAAATCCTACACTAAACAAAGCTAATCCAAAAAAAAAAAAATATTCATTTCCCAAATTCCTTCCTATTTGAGCGGCTCAACCAATGTTTTCAGAGCAAATCTTGGACACAGCAAGAGTAAAACACTTAAATGTTATTCCAGGGAGTGGCATGTTTTATCTAGATAAAGCTGTACCATGCAAGGATTTATAACATCCCACAAACTGGTTACACACATCTAGTCGTTTCTACTTCATCACATTTTCTACTATTTTGTATCCAAAGGTGTGCACGCCTGGATTATTATATCATTTAATTTCTTTACTATAGCGAAATGGTAATTACAATCAACTGTCAGTGTACAAGTTTTATACAACTTCTATATTACAAAAAAATGCGATGAATGAAAGGGCTATGGTACATTTCTTAAGACTAATCCTAATCAGTAATAAGTCAGGCGTTGCAAAGGAAACCTTTAGGAAACAAAATTGAAACGTTTCTTTTTATTCTTACAGTAAAAAATCCTTACCTTACCTATGAATACAGATAGATCCATCTAGTTTTCACCACTGCAAAGCTTACATATAGGAGGTTCGAGCTACGTGTATAGTAAAGTCTGCAATGCTCAAAATATTCAATTGGACAATTCGTGAAACTTTTTTTAAACTGCATATAAACCTAATTTGTGTTCATCCATTGCACCAATTACTAGTTGGCTCTGAAGATTACAAGTGCGTATGCCCACTGAGAAAAAGGATATCACTCTTCAAAAACATATTTAATTGTCTTCAATAGCATTCTATTTTGAAACTTTTAGCAGTGCAATTAGTCATTTATTAGTCATTAGGCATTTATTTACTTTTCAAAGTTTCACTTCTTATCATTCTTGGTCTATTCCATGGGCTGGAACGTACATTATAAGTTATCAAAACATAATGTAAGTAATTAAATTTCCAGGCCTGAATTGCTTTTACTAATTTTTAAGTGCTGATGGAAATTGGCAGAATTATTACGATGAAATGCATGCTCTCAACAGATGTTCTAAAAATCATTACCAACTAAAGAGTGCTTTTGGTTCATATGAAATGAATCATTCTGAAAAGTACTTTGCACAACCATTGACCTTCAATAAGCACAGCAGTAGAATAAAACTTTTCCTTTCATACAAAAAGCCTTGTTTTCTTTTTCAGAACAAACAACTCAAATCTTACATACATGAGTTAGTGGCAGTGACTAGCAGTGCCACAAAATGAATCTGAGACTGCCATTGCTTGCAGACCTGCATGATTGACTTCAAAAGTAACAGTAAAAATGACTCATTTCTCTACTGCAGAAACAATAGTAAATTTTATTCCTTAATCTATGACTTTGAATTGGTTCCTTTTCTTAAGACCCACAATATGACTGATTTCGTAGACTGCTATACACATCTTGCTACAGTCATACAACTGAAGTTACACTTTTCCATGACTGATTGGCAAGTGGATCTAAAGGTCACAATGATCTGTAACATAACGCCAATTTTAATAGCGCATTCAATGTCTCCTAACCTCTTATCTTCAAATCCAGAACATTTGATGCAAAAGTGTTTTATCCCATTTTTTAAATCCCTTTTTTTATTCACAGCTTCTATTACAACTTTCAGTGTGTGGGCCTTGAGGGTTTTGGTGGGTTTTTCTTTTTTTGGGGATCTCCTTACGCAACTATCATACAGAAAAGTGTCAAAAATGTATTGATGTATTGGGTAGAGCTAAAACATATGAGTTAAAAATTGAGAGGCTCTTAAAAGATATTGAATGACCGCCTCTTCTTAATTTGAACGCTGTGGCATAAAATTTCCTTGTATTGCTACTGGTTTCCTGATCACTTGAAAATTAGTTCTTTTTTGTTTTTAATATGAATATTGTACAATGCCAAGCAAACCAAATTAGTTGAACCTTTTATGCACTGACAAGTTAATGTTGCATTTTAGAAACAAAAGCACAATTTCATTGTCGCATTCTTAGTGCTGTAGTTATGCTCAAAATCCAATAATCTCAATCAATTAACCTTCAGTTTTTGTTTAAAAAAAAAAATAAATAAATAAACAAGGGAGAAGTTTTCTTGATGTAATAGTAAAACACTTCAAAGGCTATCTAAAGCTTGTCAGTTTCTTGTTGTTTTCTACGTTTTGTTTCAGGTGTAGATAGAAATTCATCGCTGTGGCGCTTCAGAGGTGAAACTCCTGCAACTTGCTTCTTGTCTTTAGTAACAAGCCTGTGATTCTCTGGGAAAAACGCTTTTTTCGCAGCCTTTCGAGCTCTACTTAAGGTAACTCTCGTCTTTTGAAGAAAGCCTTTCTGATGGCGCTTCCCAATCTTTCCTCCTGGTAGGCGGTGGCTGCCAGTGACTCCATCCTCTAACATACTGTGATGCGCATTTGTGAGGCCCGCGTCTTGAAGAGAGAGCATACTCTCATCTTCATAGTCCACATCATCCACATCAATGGCTGATACGGCCGAGAGATCCCCAGTAGTGGCAGTGGTAGAATTTAGATCTGCATAGTGGCTGAGGGTAATATCGGGTAGATGGCGATGCTGCTCGCTTAAAGACATGTCAGGCAAACGTGATGTGGACATGGACGTTGTCTTTGTAGAGCGAGAAACCACTGTGACATTGTTTGATTTCCCCTCCAGCACACCTGTGGAGGATGTAGTGTTCAGTTTCTTGGAAGCTGTGCCATGCTTGCCAGTTTTAGAATGGGAACCCACGTGAAACATCTGCTCCAGGCTCAGTTTCGAACCACGAAGGAAATTTCCCCAACGCCTGGATCCACTACTTGTTTTGTTGAGCTGCCTCAAAGGCTCTGGGGCTTGACTGGTGTTCACATCATCTATTACCAAGTTCTCTTCAACTGAGGCCTTGAATGCCTTGTTAGAAGGTTTCAAAGTTTTGTCATTAACTATTGCAGTAGTTGCATTTGATAAAAATCTGTGAGAATGGACGGAAGGGTTTTCAGACATAAGCTGATCCATAGCCGGGGTCAAACCTGAGCAAGACCGTGATTTGGGTGGTTCTCTAGGGCCAGAAGGTGTAGCAACATCATTCATGCTGCGTGAAGTGTTGAGAACCCTCCGCACAGGTGATCTTAAATCTGGAGGACAGGGTGGACTCGTACCCATTTCCCTTGTGGTGGACGTACTACTGTTTACTTTACATGTGGTTGAGGACCCTGAATTTGTGTTGCCTTGGGTACTTGATGCAAGTGCCCATGCATTTTTCATTTCTACAGCGGGAGTAATGCTAAATGACTGAGAGGAAGAAGCTGATGCTGCCTGAGATGACGATGACTTGGACTTCACTTCAGCACCTTTAGTTTTCACTGGTGCCTCTGCCTTTGTGGAGTGACCAGTTGGTGGTTTTGCAAACATGTTTGTCCTTCGGGCCAGCTTCCTTTTTGCACTTTTGGACAAATGACTTTTTCTCGCATGAGCCGATGATAATTTGGAAGGGGCACTTAATGGGGTGGTTGGCCTTTGACTTGCTCTCAGAGATCTTGCTGGAGTACCTAGGCTCTCGTCAGAGGCCAGGGAAAAAGCTGTGTCAGTCACATCTGCAGAGCTGTGTAATGTATTTTCACTGTCACTTTGTTCTTCAGTGCAGGGTGTGGATGGAGGAGGATTAGGTATTTCTTCCCCCTGGTCAAAAATTGAATCTTCTTCCTCCTCCTCCTCCTCCTCTATATTCGCAATGGAGCTTCTGTTAGGGTTTGGGGGCTGTGGAAAATCAGATGCCTCTCCACCCATCGTGGCTAGTGTGTTCCCTTTTTTCAAGGCATGTTTTGGGATCTCCAATAGTTTTGTGAAACTTTGGTCATAGGATTTGCCGTCTGGACTTCTATGCCCTCTGATGTGGGTAAAAGACTGGGATGTTTTGTTGAGAGGATGAACATTTTTACCTGAGGAAATATATTTCTTTTCTTCCAAATGATGTCTGAGATTCCATTTGATTGATGGTTCAGTAGCTTTGGGAAAGAACTGAACACTTTCATTGATGCTATCCTCATCAGCTGAGGGCTCATCACATTCAGAGGCTGTCCTGCATGCTGCGGATAGGCGCATGCCCTTGTCTGAATGAGGCATGATCATAGAATCGTCCGTTACTCGGATATGGCTGTCACTCAAGCTGCAGTTAGCATTTTTGTTCCCTTGTGTCTTACCCCCACTCCTCAACTCTGATTCTGTGTGTAGTTTGGCAATCTTGCTTTGGGACGCAGAACTGCTTGTACCGAAAGTCTCTCCTTTGGACAACATCTCTTGACGCTTACGTTTGAGTAAGGTAAGCTTGGATGGACCAAGTGGGTCAATGAGAACAACCACACACGAGGTGTTGTCAGCTTTAAGTGATTTAGCTCGCCATTTGTTAAGGGCCCGAGCTACTAAGCGTTCAGCAGGGTTGCTCCAAAAGCTCACTGCCACATTCTGAAATACGAAATGGAGGTTTTTATAAAGACTTACAACGTTTGCTTAAAAACAAAAAAGAAAGCAAAAAAAAGTGACATTGTAGATCATATCGAATAAATGAACGGATGTCACCGGATAATATTCAAATCTTAGTCTAGAAAGTCGGGGGTTTTTTAGCTTTTTTTTTTTTTTAATCTTTGCTTTTATCACTCCATCATTTAAAAACGAAACCAGAGCAGATGATTAAAAAAACAATCTCTCCTCCTTTGTGATGAAAAAACTTTAAGCAAGTAGCATGAGGCTAAAACCAGAGTCACCAATTTGCAAGATCAAAAAGAGGAATTTTGAGACCAACATACTAAGAAGTTGTTATACACCCAGACATGCCTACCCTTAAAAATTTTTTTGAGGAACATCAAGGGCAAAAATGCGGAACATTATATAAAATTGCGTAACAAACCAGAATATGACGGGAACTAACGCTGATTAAGCAAACAAAAAAAAAAAAAAAACCAAAAAAAAACCACTCAATTTAACTAAGTGCCAATTAATCACAGAGGTGTATCTTTAAGACGGGGTAGAGTGTAGAGGATATCAGTTCCTGTCTAAATCGGCACAAACACTAAGCCAACTGCTTAACATTTAGCCTCCGTGCCTACATTCCAATCTGTTTACATTAATGTTGGGCAAATCGGCCCTAGACTAACGACATTATGAAAAGAAAATTTGCCCTAAAAATTTTCATTCTACTCGTACTGCAAAGACTTGTTTAACTTTGGGTAACTTATTTCGATGTTACCATTGGAATTAAATTTTATTAACTTTTCTCAAATAGAAAATTCCATTAAACATTTCCCCTTTCTATCCCTAAGATGCGGATTGCCTCAATGCATTGTTTTTGAATACGGTACAATGCTGTTGTCTTTTGCAAATTGGAGCTTCTGTGTAGAGCAATTTCTTTTTGGTCATTTTGAAGAGATGTAGACTTATCCAAGATAAGCAGGCCTGATTGTATTATATTAAAATCTAAATCTATGGATAGTTCATAGTATTATCATAGGACTGGCAATGGCAAGAGCCTGGCATCAATCAGACAGGCTTGCACCCAGCCTAAGTTCAATGCTGGGTTTATAACTTCTCTAGAGATATATAACTGCGCATATAAAAGTCTAGATAATTAAGTCCAACCAAACCATTGACCTGCAATAGTACAGTTGACAGATTTAAAAAGGGAAAGTTTATCCCAAAAACTTTATTTCGCTAAAAATTGAACTTCTGCCGTAGTGATTTTCTTAAATCGAGGTCGCCGATTTCAAATTTGCCACCAGAATTTTCATATTTGCTTTCCTCGCAAAGATATGTCTGTTGAAAAAAAACCCTAGTCCAGATGAGTGACGTCACAGTGTGAATGACGGACAGTCAATGCGGCAACAGTCAGTGAAGGGACTGATGGTAGACCTTACAATGATGTTCGTCTATAAATATACTGCATCGATAGGTTTGCCCCAAACCACCCCAACCCCTCCTCAGTCTGCAAGATGCACGCTGGGTGTTATGAAAAAAGGTGTAGCAAAGAGCGCCATGCATTTAATAAGTTTGAAAAGTTTGTTGCAGTGTTAACACCGTTACTTTTTTCTCTAAGTCCTTTAATATTCTCGGTTATTTATGCAGAGATGCGCCGCTAGACATCTACACTAGGATTATTTCTGAGAGTATGACCAATCCCAAATCGGCGAAATTCTGGATTTTGTGATAAAAATGCAGATTTCTGGAATGCAGGTCGTTTTCTGGTAGAATTTCGGAACGAATCCAGAATTTCCGGAACGGTAGGCATGTCTGTACACCATTGTGATGAAATTGGCTGTTTTGAGTCTACATCTACACTGGGAAAGCTAATATTTTGATTTGGCCTTAGTTAGGCCTATTATTCTTTAAGGTTTGTTTGCTTCTTTAGATCTAGGGATTTCTAGAAAGTTCTCAAAGGTGCAAGAACACTGTTCATTGGAAGTTGTGAAATTGAAATTGTATCCTGAAGACAAGATAAGCTTGTGATGTTTATGCATTGAAGAGAGGATAAATGAGAGCATTTGACTGGTCAAGATTTTTAGCTAACCTTGATTACATAAGATGGTAGGTTCTGGGATGAGTTGTTTGTGTTGTATTGATTAATTAGCCTATGATTGACATAACTTGTATATCTAGCTGTGAAAAGTGGACATAGAACGATGATTATTGGATTGCTCAAGAGATAGATCCCTGATGTTGGTGATCTCGCTGATCCCAAGAATTGTGGAAATTTACATTACTCAACAGCATAGTTCATTGTTTGTCAAGTATAATTTGCACAACTGAGTTCAAATACCAAAATATGATGATCCGTCAATCTCCAACTTTGAAAATGTGAAATGTTGTTCTTAAGCCAAAGTTGACATGAACAAATCTACAAAATGTAGCGATGAAAGAAAATTTAAAACTTAAATGGTTGCCATAGTGCACATGTCTGTTCTGGATCTAAGTCTTATCTAGAATAAGTGCCTCTAGGATATTATAATGTTATAACTTATATTGTTCTCACAACAGTGAAAAGGCAGTCATTATAAAAGCAGCAGAAAGTATTAGAAAAAAGGGGTGCGGGTTGACAAACAAGCCTATATTCAGATGTTGATTTAGTCTGATTTTACCATGTGTAGATTCTATTTGTAGATCTAGGATTTGGTCTAGGTTCTCGACCTGTACAAGATGAATGCCAAAGTTAACAAAACTAGGGGTAATTAACCTTTTTGATTACATAATAAATACATTTTCTTTCAAAGAATATTGATCAAAGCAAAGGTTGATTTTTTCTCAGAATTGTAAAGGGTATTTATTTATGCCTGAAAGGGTAGGGTGGGGAGTCCTATGGAGATTAATTTTAAACCTAATTTCATTGGACCAACACAAAGCATCCGGAGGTAGAGGTAGCCCTAGGCCTGCTGAACAAAAAAATATTGGCAACTAAAGGCCAGATCATGTGGGAAAAACTCCATTACAGTTCCAATGACCATAATAACTTATGTAATAGTCCCAAGAAAAGTTCACAAAGAAGGAATAAACAAGAAAGCCATCCTTAGATGCAGATTGTTGGCGTCTGCATTCCTACTGTCAGATTGTTGCAAGCATAACAAGACCAAATTCTTAATCTGGGCAGGATTACTCCTTTCAAGTTACTTCAATGTTTGAGCGTGAGCCCTCTATGCACTTTTCTATACTAACTTATCACAAGCATCAATACATAAAGTCGGGTTCATGGCAGCAGGAATTTGTAACATCATGATGTTAACGATAAAAGAATGATTTCTCAATACCACGACACAGCGATTTATGGAACATACATCGGTTAAATTGAACAAAAATATCTTGAAAATTTTGTTCAATACAATTTAGATAGGTAAATAGAATCATGTAGTATACAGTGATTAATGGCAGCAAAACAAGCTTATATTCAATTATATTATACTCAATTAACATATGACAACTTTTTATTTCTTGCCTCCACCTACACACTAGGACACCAGCCATAGCTACCCAAGAATCAGAATTATTGATGTTCAGCAAAATAATGGCAGGTCTGTGTTCCTACATGTCACAGTAAAAGATATTTATTTCCATCATGTTGACACCCTATAATCTACAAATTATCCTAGCCATGCCAATATCCATTTTTTTAATGGAAGTGTCATTTGATTAGAAGAAAAAGTTCAATATAAAATCAATCATTTTTTTTCTTTCAAATTACTTTTGAAATATGTACAAGGATTGTATCAACTGCTTCATTCAGGGATGCCACCACCCAACTTTCAAAAAGCCTGAATAAATTTTAGACCCCCAACATGTAGCGGCCCATAGCACATTCAGACAAATTGAATTAACTCAGGCCAAACATATCTATCAAATCTGACGCCGGAAAATTTTATGATGATCCGAAAAAGACAGATTTTCAGCTTCAGGCAGAAAAGTGGCAACCCTGTTCATTTGACAAAATTTCAATGTGGACTTACTGGATCTGTGATGATTTTTTCTTCAAACTGGCTCTCCAGGTCCATAACCACATTGACGGATTCCTCAGGAGTGAGCATATTCCAAAGGCCATCCGAAGCCAGGATCAGGCAGCGGTGCTTGGTGGGGTCAAGGGGCAACACTGCCACATCAGGGTCTGGAGACACCACGTAAGTCTCTGTGTAGTAGTCATAGCTCCACAGGTCACCTGAGGGCAAACACAATCACATCAAGCAAACACAGTTTGAAGGCAAAACATCAAGAAAGAAAATGTTACACATTTAATGAGCTATTTATTAAATAGGTCAAACTGCAATTATAATAACAACAATCTTTTTGTCAAGTTATTGAAACATGAAAGAAAAAAAATAAATAAAAAAATAACAGCCCGCAGTTTTCATTCAAGAGCAGGAGAAAATCCCAAAAGCAATCTTTCATCAAGCTAAAAATATAAAATGAAAACTCAATACTAAATATGGGTACTCTTTTACAGCACCAACCTAGTGATCGTGCCACTGCCAAGAAAGGAATTTGATCTATGTGAGTGCTGCGCCTCACAGGACCTTTGTGATTCATCTTAGGCCGGCTCCATACCACTCGGGGGACACCACTTTTACTAATAACCTCACCACCTGCATCTTCTATTCGCAGCCGCTCATCTGGGTCATCTGGCTTATGCTCCTGCAAACAAAGGAAAAAGACAATAGGTTAGAATGAATAACATCTCAGGTAACGATCATCATTTGCCTTGATGCAATGCAGTTGTCATTAACATAAAGCATACAATAAAGGTCAAAACATTTTTAAAAAGCAAATTCACTTTCCACACGTACATTTTTAACTTTTTTCAAAATAGTCTTTTTCATACTATGTTCAGATTTCATCCAACTCAGTTCGCCTTGCAGCTTAACCTATTTGTTTTGTTCAATACATAAAAAAATCAATTTGGATTAAATTCAATATAAACTGAAAACTTGTCATTAGGTCATAATATCATTTTGTTCAGTTAGACAATCAGACAGAAAAAAAAAATACTGAGCAGTTTTGGACAAAATATAAAATTCATAATCTTGGTAGAAGGACAGATTTTCATTTGGCATAATGTTTGTAATTTAAGTGTAAAAAAAAAATCTGTGGATTATATTTCAAATTTTCCCTCTGATTTGCCATACTGAGTCACAATGCAAAAGTTGAGGAAAGTAGTTTTTGCCCACCATAACCAAGAGTTTCAAAATGCAAAGAAGGAAAATTTAGAAACCATAGCAAAGCAAAGAAAAGTTTTAAAAGCGTTTTAACCTGACATTTGATGGATCATAAACTATTTAATAATCTAATCAATCAAAAAAAATTGCTTCACTGTTGTAACATATGGCAGCATAACCTTGCATCGTAATCTATATTCCTGACCCTAAATATTACAAAATAATCATATTCTATTTACTGAAACAAGTAAGTAAAACCTTAAATTAATTATATTTTAAATACATAAAAACAATAAAAGTGAAAGAATGAGAAGGTCAAAACCTAACCTTTGTAACACAGATGGCTTGCACAGGATTCTGCAGACCACCATAGGCATCATTCTCTCCCAGCACCAAGGCCGAGTCTCCAACATGGCCTGTGTAGAGCTTGCCTTGCTTGATAATTGCAATGGTTGCTGTGCTGCCTGCAGTACTGGGAAGACCTGTCACTGTCTTGGGCCATGAGTCTAGCAACAAAACAAAACAAATATCATAAAGACATGGCGCTGTTGTATATGTATTAATAATAGCCTTATTAACATATCAACAGCTCCGAGAGGAAATTTCACAGAGGGCGAAAAAAAAGTCCCCTTTTTGATCAATTCTGCATTTGTGTGTGTGGCATTATAAAGACCTTAGAAATTATTATTATAAAAATAGAAATATGCATCATTAGAGATGGACATAATAATTGAATTGCCTTAGCTTTGTGAAAAATTTTATTTACTAGAACCAAAAACCACACACAGTATTTCTCTTGGAAAGTTGCTAGATCTGAGTCAAGACAGGTGGAAGTTCTAAAGTTGCTAACAAATGACTGGGTGCTTTGCACATGCTCTTTTGACTAAATTCTTAAAGGGTTTGTGTTTCAATAATAGCCAGTGATTATCAAGATTTGATTGCTTTCATGCAGAAAGTTTGTGACATTTATTTTAATGCTTTACTTAAGAGTCATATAGTTTAAATAATATTCAGTTTTAGTTATAGTATAGATTATAAATTTTGTATTTTAACAGGTTTTCCAGACATTTTTCATTTGCAATGCATCATTAATACTGATCGCATCATTAATAAAGATATTGCCCATACATTAGGAAAAAAATTTTTTTTGGTGGGGAAAACAATCAATATTTTTATATCTGAAACAAATACGCATTTGATGAAATTTATTAATACTGTACAGCTATATTACGGAAGCATGTGTCAACATTTTTGCATGCTAGTAGGGCCTATTGATTTTTTTTTCAATTATTATCTATGTCGACACAATACAATGTAGCATGTATACCCTCCAGCTGGTGGTTAAATCACAAGCATGTACAGTCACAAAATGTTTCTCATGTGTAGGTTTTACTTATTTTTTTTTTTTTTAATTTACAGCGTATGGTTTGCATTTAAGGTGTAAGTGATAGTATCACTGTTATAATAATAGAAATTATCCATACCATGGTCAAAATTAATATCGGCATATAAAAGAAAACAATGTCTATAATGACAAGGCAATTATAATGATCTAAGTGAATTCCTGCAAAACATAGGGGACAACCAAAGACATTCTAAAGCCTTCCCGGTCAGCCTTGTGACATAGCCTGGCCGTCTACAACTCTTTAAGCCATCAGATCTAGTGATCTTTGTTTGGCAATGAATCATTAGTCCACTGTGAATGATTTATCATCTTCAAATGATTAACCTTCAGTAAAATCAAATTATAGTATGGTCTGTGAATCATTATCCATCTGCAAATATCCTGAAAGAGAATGTTTCTTGCAGTAATTTCAGAAAGTCAATCAAATGAAGAGGGTCAGTAAGAACACCCAATCGGACCCAAGCTAATGGTTTATGTGTTATAGAAAGAATCACACCAACGAATCCCTTGGAAAAGACAGAAAAACAACAACACCATCAGTAAATCCTTTGTCTTTTTACAGAAAAACAACAACAAAAACAAAACTGCATTGGCTTTGGACTCCAAGAATAAAGAACAAATGAATTTAGAGATATAAACCATTAGCTTGGGTCCGATTGGGTGTTCTTACTGACCGAAATGAAGAGGATTTTGTCTGCAGTGCAGCCACCTGTATGGGAATTCTTGGTTACATAACATAGCTGGTCTAAGAAAAATTGTTTTTAATTTTTGTTGTCAACATGCACTCACACAATATTTTCATTTCATTGGCATCTGAAAATTGTAATATATGAATGAATAAATACATACTCTAATACAATCACATTGATCTAGATCTAGAGTTAAGTAAAGATTAAGTAAGCCTACACAAAATATGACATCCTCTATACAACAATCATTAGGGCCTAGCGTCGGAATTCAGAATAGCAGCACAAATCTGATGCCAAGTCTATAATTAGAGATACCTAATTTTTTGTCTAGATTCTAGGGGTCTGACTGAATTTTATGCCCTAGATGAAAAATCCAGATCTAATTATATTATTATTAATTAGATTTGACCCTCTACATCTAGAATTCTAAGCCTGGATCAAGAAAATTTTTCAGAATCAAGTCTCATCTCTCTATCTGGACTTTAAATAGATCTAAAATCGGTAAAAGTGCATTTTAGATGCGTAAATTATTAGGCTAAAATGTTATGCACTTTAACCAAGAATTAATCCTGATCTAATCTCTAATCTAGATTTGATTTAAAAGTTAAAGTCTGAAATTCAGATTTGGCTAGATTTTTTAAGTTGCAGTTGGAGGGGCCTATCTATAAAACAGTAGGCCAATAAGAAAATAATTTAGATCTAGAGCTTGCTACACTTCGGGGACGCAAAGGTCTAATCTAATTTAGGTCTCGATTTAGATCAAGGCCCCCTGATTCTCTTCTGTACCGTAACTTAAGGTCAAATCTACTTTTCAGACTTCAAATGTAAATCAAATCTAGACCAGGATTAATGCATGATGCAAGTGCACAACACTTGAGTCTAATAATTTACGCACCTAAAATGCACTTTTACCTCTAAAATCTACATCTATTCTAGAGCCTAGATCTAGACTTGGATATAAGATCCAATCCACGCCGGGGATTTAATCTATCGTGAGGCAAAATTGCACTAACAGACTACAAAACAAAAAAATTAGCACTGTAAAGTGTGCTGAAAACATACGGACAAGTAGTAACCAATATTCATCAATATCTTCAAAAACATTAATTCCTGATGATTTAGACACCTTTCGTTACATTCAGCACGTCAAATAGTGTCCGAGAAGTGGTGTTTGGTTTTAAATTCTATAATAGTGTTACTGTTACTCTGAAATAACACCTCTAGAAGTAGATCTAGAGATCTATCCAAATTGAATCTAACCAGTTTCAAATTAAGTACTCTTCTCACCTATTACGTTCCACATTGCAAGATGAGTGTCGAGAAATCCTTTTCTAATAGCGCTCAAAACTTGACTATCATCATTAGTCCAAAAACCATCATATTTTGTGATTTCATTCAACAAATTGTCTCTGCAGTAGGCTGAAGCCTCGGGGCCTCCATGTCCGTCGAATATCCCAAAATATGCAAATTCATAATCATCTGTGTTCTTTTTCAAAAACTTAATCACATGGTTATCTTCCATATACTTTCTTGCACCTTGATCACAGTTCCCTGAAACCCTAAGGTTCACTCCTATGCGATGGCTCGTCATTTTGTTTACGGGCCAAAATACAAAACAATGGCTCTAATGGCCGACACAAAAGGTATCCTAAAATTTAACACAGTTTCCGCTTGAATTTGATTGGTTGAATATTTTTAGAAGGATTTAGGTTGGTCATTTTTGCGGGGAGAAAGGGACTTTTAAAAAACCGCAATGCTCGGTATTTTTTACGGAAAACAAAGTAGTTGTTTCCAACTTGAAGAACAAAAAAAGTTCACAATCTATAACTTTCTTTCGTTTTGGGGGAAAAGTCTTGTTGCTTCGTATCATTGATCATTGATGATGATAATAGTAATAATATTTTCGCATTTTTCTTAGAACTATGACTAAAAGCAATCATAGCTTAGCCAATCAAATCAATGATTTTTTTTTGTGTCTATGAGGATATACGAGAGAAAAAAAAACAGTTGGGATCTAGAAGTTATAATTTCTTTTATATAACATTACTTATAAAGTTTAACACTAGCAGATTTACATCAACGCGTCCCGCCATAGTAATAAAAATAGCTTAACGAGCTCGATAAAATAGATATACCTATGGCGACAATTACAACGCGAAAAATACAAACTAAAAAGGTAGATGACTAGTCAATAGTTATTATTATATGTACTTTTCAAAAAGGGAAAGTTAGCAAATGTTATTTAAGAAATGGATAGAATAAAACATAACATCCTAGGGCTTGCCGAGATAAGGTGGACAGGGGCAGGTTCTATGAAACTAGGTAGCAACACTCTAATTTATTCAAGGGGACATGCACATGAAAGAGGCGTTGGTATCTTATTCGATGTAACAATGGCAAAGTCTGGGGAGTTGGTATCCAGTTTCAGATAGAGCAGTTGTAGCTAAATTGATAGCCAAACCATTAAATCTAGGACTTATTCAAGTGTATGTGACAACGTCTGGCAGTGAAGATGTAGAAGAAGAAACGTTTTATGAAGAAATAGAAAAAAGTAAAAGGTTATCTAAAATCCCAAAACATCATAATAATAATAAGGGAATATTTCAATACAAAAGTTGAGGATGAAAGGGTAGAAGATGTTGTAGGGCCCAGTGGCATAAGGACTGTAAATAAGCGTGGAATTAGGCTAATTGAATGGTGCCAAATCGATGATTTTACCATCACAAATCCGTGGTATCAAAACCACCCTAGGTGACAGTGGACTTAGAAGAGCCCCGGTGATAGAAGTAGAAACAAAATAGATTATATTTTCATTCTGAAACGATTCCAAAACGCCGTCAAAATGTCGAAATCACTGCCGGGAGCCTAGCATTAGATAGTTTGGAAATAGATCTGACTACAAATTTCTTAATGCAATATACGATAGTGGTACAATTCCAGAAGATATTTGTAAATCTGTTTTTATAGTACTGCCTAAAATATCAGGAGCAACAGAATGTAAACTTCATAGAACAATCAGTATAATGAGCCATTACAAAAATCCTGTCACGCGTTTTGATGCATAGAATGCGCAAGAGTATAAGACCAGAAATATCCCCAAAACAATTTGGCTTTATGCCTGATAAAGGGACTAGAAACACAATATTGACTTTGTCAATGCCTATGGAAAGGTGTATAGAAATGCAAAATGATCTCCACCTCTATTTCATTGATTAGTCTAAGGCCTTTGACATAGTAAAACATGTA